>JAOWBH010174570.1:0-10411 GCA_028566215.1 Silene coronaria
AGAAAATATTTAAATTTCGTTATCATAAATGTAATTTAAATTTAGTGTTATATACAGAGTAATAATTATATGTGAATGAATATTATTTATAATCTATTAAAATTTAGAAATAAATTAATAAGGAATTAAAGGAACTACACGTATGAAATAATTCTTTTACATTACATCATATAAGGGAATACAATTTTACCTTTATTTCCATACCTTTTGCTTTAGATTGCCCGAACCTACAAAAACATTATGGTGGGAATTATTTTTAAAACAACCATATGTAGGGAATTATTATGGTATAACATTATGTAGGGAAATCACCCCGCTTTTTTAATATGTATATGATGTTTTACATTTTCGAAGTAAGCCTTTGACTTTAATATTTACAAAAATATATTTGTTTAAAAATTATAAAAATGCCACCATTAAATTAATTAAGAAAAGCTCTTTTATATGAGTATACATATCATAATATGCAGTCTTGTATTTAAAAGATATTGAAGAGAGAAGTAGTGAGTATCTCGAAAGAAATATGACAGAGGGAGTAAAATTTAGGCCCGACTTAGTTAAATGATACTTCTTATGTTCGGTTGGATTCCATATGTTTGCTTTATGCACAAAAATTAAGAATATTGGTAAATGTACAAAAAGTAATGGGAAATTAGCTAAAGTTAGGAAGGGCATATATACGAGTCCATTTTCTCTCAATTTCTTATCAATGGTCCAGATTGCATTTTGACAACATTTAACGGTTTCAAATTTACGCATAAAAAAAAAGGAAAAATGAGGGTGAAAGGGAAAGTTATTATTAAAATCTTGCCTGGGATGGGGGTAATTATTAGGGAGTAATGAAGGCCAAAATAAGAAGAAATGGGAGGTGGTTGGTGACTAATGGTGGTTGTGGAGGGTGAAAATAGGAGATGAGGGAGGAACTATTATATTTTTTTCTTTGATAAGGTAAAGAAACTAGGATGATTAAAAATCAACCTATAACATCCTTGCGGAGGTGAACGGTAATCGAAATTCAAAGAATTTTCAATTACCACGAAGGAACCGTAAAATAAAAGGGTATAAAGAAAGACTCCTCGGAAAGTACGTCACTTTAATAACCCTAAAAGAATTAAAAAAATAAACTTAATTAAAACCTTACAAAATTTTCAACAAATAATAATATCAAGGGAAGAAAGAGCCCCAACTTAATTTTGAAGATTGCAGGCCTTGCTATGCAAGGATATGGCGAGAAAGAAATTAGTCTTTACAATGAGATGAAAAAATACGGAATGCTTCCCGATGAAGCCACTGCACAATGGTTTCTATCCTTTATTCTTGTATTTATTTAGGTCTTTTTCAACAAGTCAGTATTTTCAAAAGCTGAAAGATGTTCAAAGGTGGAGGTGGGTAACTATTACTCCACAAGGGAGGTAATAATCCTTCTATCACCTCCTCTATCGACCCTCCACAACTAGCAATCTCCTCTCATTTATTCTTATTTTGACCTCCATTACTCCCTTAATAATTAATTACATCCCAAGCAAATTCTAAAAGGTATTGAGAGAGGAAATATTATCTCCATTTCCTAAAAAAAATGAGAGGATCCTAATACACAATACAAATATCAAAGCGTCTTGCTTGTGACGGTCGGATCTTAAGACGGGTCATTTGTGAGAGGAAATGGGTAGAGGGGACAAAGGTAGGACCCCCCATGTGCTTCTCCACTCACCCTACATGGGTATTTTGTGAGAGGAAATGGTATCTGTGACGGATACATTCCGTCACAAATGAGAATTTGCCCAATTTTTATTGTTTATTTACGATCTGTGTTTGAATTTGTAGTTCCAGAAGCATGATCAGTTCACCCATGTGCTCAGGCTTCTTCATAACACTGACGAAGGAACAAGCTAACAAGTTGTGGCAGATAACGAATGTGTGCGGGAAGTAAGGCCAGAATATACCTTCCCTAAAAGACGTTCTGGTTCGCGGCTTATTTAACTGTATGTCTTAAGTACTATTGTCAAAACTTGGGTAGTTATTAAGTTTATGTTTTGTTGCCAAACTTGTTTTATTTGTCGTCTACTTCATCCGATTCTGTGTGACATACACCCTCTGTAATGCGTCTTAACTTCTGTCAAAAAAAAAGCTTTCAGTACTCCCTCTATTTCTTGGTTCAATAGCTGTGTTTTCGCTCCCCATTACCTATTCTAGGATGACACTCCAGCCAGTCAATCACTATTAAATACTCGTAAATTATTTTGGTGAGAAACCGAGTACTTGATTTCTTTTGGGTGTGATTGCATGAAAATGGATCATTTTCCGATTCTACAACTTAAAAGGCTACAATTTGCGTTTGAAATTGGGTGAAAACTCAACATGGCTCGGTTACCCCCTAGCATCTGAATGTGAGGGTATACACTATACACAATCAATAAGACTAACCCTTAAAATATCAACAACCATGTCAAAGAATGTTCATTTTACAAAACAACAGTTTAACTTACAGAATTACAAGGTTCCCCTTCTCCCGGAAAAACATTACTCTTCTTTTGCTTTGCTTCTGATTACTCTTCATGATGTTCCCTCAAACTTCTTCATACAACTGGTTTAATTATAGTAGTAGTACCATGGAGATATAATGTACATGTTAATCAACTGGAACTGGTTGCATTTGCTCGGCCTCTTTACGCAGATCCTGGAACAAAGCCGAAGATAGGTATCGCTCTCCAAAACTTGGATGGATGGTCTATTAAAAGGAAATATATGTCAAAAATTCTAGCAATCAGCTTAAATGAACATTTTAAATGCCAACAGTTCTCTATTACGGAGTACAATGAGTCCACGGTGCCATCCACAGAAGCACGAGCTTCAGAATCAGAGACCTAATATACCCAATACCTCGATCTTAATCAGTTGCTACGCAAAGGCTTTATTAAGAGAATTTGCCAATATTCTGCTATGCCATCATAGAAGCGAACCAGAAATGGTGTTGGGGTGGAAACAGCTTTTGCACAAATGTGGTCTTAATTTCTGTTAGTTATTTGTTTCTTTAGTTTGATTCTTTTTTTCCCCCGTTTTCTTTGATTCTTCGATTTAGGGGTTAAGATTGAGTGCCATACTGTCATTGAAGCGGTAGTGTCTAAGCCAAGCATGGGGCTTTCTGTAAAGAGGTAAGACTAGGCTGCATACATTCAACTCTCCCCTACCTCGTCATTTGTGGGAGTCGTTGAGGCACTGTGATAATTTTATTGTTGTAGCGCCTGAGCTGAGTGTACAGCGAGCCAACCAGATTAAGAAACTACAGCAAAGCGATTCGTGAAATTCATACCACAATGAGTTTGCCCTTGTTCTCAGGTCGTTTAGCAAGTTCAAGAGCAGCTACTGTGTTCGCTCCTGATGATATTCCAACCTACATGATCAAGAATTTGTTTAATCAGTACAATTACTAAACATGAGCAGAACATCGTTACCCATAAGGCTTTTATAAGAAGTTTCAGAAACGCGACAACTTACCATAAGTCCTTCCTTGAGTGCTAATTGCCTGGCCATCTTTACTGCGTCATCACTATTAATCTGTCATAAGACAAACACAATTACAGCATTACGGCGAGAAGGTACTTAATTCCCCAGTTATCAGAAACTTCTCAACTTTTGATCAATGTACTAAAAACAGCCTCTCTAGCTATGCTTTCTTATATGTGTAAGACAGCATACATTCAACCCTCTTACCTCACAAAGCAAAATCCGTTCAGGCACTAGGCTAGTGCTGTTTTAAGTTGGCTGTCACAAACTAAGTACACATATACATTATAACTCCATGTCGGATACTTCTAAACGAGTCTGAGTAACAAAGGTCACAAACCTACAGTAGCTCTACTCTTTAACCAGGATCTTAATCGATATAAGTATCATAAAGTCTTTATTAGGCAAAAACGTTTTTGGTGATTGGTGAGAAAGACATACGAGTATGTTAGTAGACTTTGTACACATATAAGAAGCTCGTATACATAGTAAAAACATTTACCTCTAGAACTTCTTCCATGACATCCATGTCTAAGATATCTGGTTTAAATCCGACCCCATTGCCGGTTATCAGATGAGGACCTATCGCGATCAATTTATCACAAGTTTCAATAAAGGTTCAAACTTTTCTCTGCAAAACTATTAACAGAAAAACAAGGTTAGCGTTTTACAAACCTGGTTTGCCTCCATTTAGTATATTGCTTTCAGCTGGTTCAACTCCATAGATCTACAAAGGCAGTAGAGTTGATGCGCATTGTAGAAACTAAATACAGGTCATAACAGCATGTAGACAACAAAATGTAGCATCACTAAGAGATGGTTGTACCTTAACATTAGGATTTTGGGATTTAAGGTATTGTCCAACACCAGAAACGGTGCCTCCACTTCCGATTCCCATGACAAAAATATCCACTTTCCCTTGAGTATCTTCCCATATTTCTGGACCTGTTGTCTCAAAATGCACCTGTTGTTTCAGCCATTTTCCGGTTACTTCCAAGTAACATCTCGATCAGACAATTTTTGCAAAGCATGATACATGGACTAAAATGAAACAATGTTTAATCAGTCTCTTTATGCGACTAAACATACATCCTTCGTCCCGACCCCCAACTGTTTGGTGTACCATCCATTTTTACAGTCTTATTTTTGGGTAAGTTTTAGAGATTGAAATCAGCATGTCTTTGAACAAAAAAACTAGCTGTAGAAAGCAATGCTTGTAGTAATATGCAGAGCAATGAAGAACCTGTGTATTAGCCGGATTTGAGAATTGTTGAAGCATGAAAGCATCCGGGGTGGAGTCCAGGAGCTGATAAGCCTTTTTAACAGTTCCTCCCATTCCTTTGTCTGGATCGGTCAAGATTAACTCAGCGCCAAAAGCTCTCATAGTCACCCTTCTTTCTAAGCTGGTATATGATGGCATTGTCAAAACCATCTTATAACCCTTCATTGCAGCCATGAAAGCCATGCTGATTCCCATGTTCCCTGATGTTGGCTCGATCAGAACAGTCTGATTAATCAATTAGAACACGCCCATTAGCCTAAGTCAACCTGCGTACTTGTACTTGCTATGTTACTACGACTCTCCATATTTAACTAAAGCACAAGTACTCGTGTAAGACAGTTACATAAACATTATGTTTAGAAATGTAACCTTTCCGGGACTGATAAGTCCCTTCTTCTCAGCATCTTCAAGCATCGCTAGTGCAGGTCTGGAACAAAGAAACATTTCGAGTTTATACTCAACAGGTTATACAGTAGAAATCAAGGAAAGAGTGTAGAGATTATGAGAAGACATATATACCTGTCTTTGATACTAGCAGTAGGCTGCGTCATCTCCTGCTTGACAGCAATGTATGCGCCACATCCGTCACTGATTTTCTTCAGGAAAACTATTGGTGTCCTTCCAATAAGCTACACACAATATTTTGCGAAAATAAAATTTGATTAATGTAATGTCAGAGAAGCTGGTTTAGTAGCATAACATATACTTCATCCGTTCCATTTGTTTCTTAACGTTTGCTTTTTGCACAAAGATTAAAAAGTGGAGACAGGTGGGGTATGTATTTTAAAAAGATAGGATGGTCTTTTAATTAATTAAGCGATGTCCATATAAAGAAAGGTAAAGAATCAAATAGAACGGACTAAAAAGAAATACGTAAAGAAACTAATGGGACGGAGGAAGTATGAAGTTAGAGGACGGAGCAGTGTTAGTGGAGTAGTGTTTTCCAATCTGTGTCGACAAATGATGGAGCAAAAATTCGAAGTTAGAGGAGTTAAAACATACATTGAAAATTTTCGGGCTGGATTACTAGTGCAATGGAGTTATAATTCAGGAAAAAAATAAAAAATAAAAAATTTATATTTAAAACGCAATGCCTCATTATGAATCCTTGCTCCGTCAATGTCAGGCAACACATGACGTAGAAATAATAGTTATCGTGACATGGGATCCCGCGTAAACATATCGTCATTAAGATTAATTACTTATCAAATTATAGACTAAGAATTTTCATTAACAAACAAAGACTATATAATTGACTTATTGAGTAGAGTAGAGGAAAGGCAACGAATTGTGGACCACATGACCAGTCTAGAAATGTCAATCTATCACCATTCGTTATTAGAAAAAGAGGGATGCTACCCACCTTCTCTTCTCAACCTTCTTTCCAACCTTCTCCCTTCTCCCTCTCACAATCGATTAAAATAATATATATCGGGTAGGGTCATAAAACAAGTAAATCAACCAAAATAATCGATATTTTAGTCGGTTGTGATAGGAGAAGATAGATAGTATTTCTCTTAGAAAAATAGGCTAAATTGTGCTTTAAATAGACTGTTGGAGTTTTATGGGAGACGCCCTTTATTGAAACAGAAAGTTTGATAGGAACAATCTCATCTTTATCCGATCTCAAAATGATCTCACCTTTCAATAATCGCACATTTGATGTTTGCTTAAAACAGTCTTTACGTGCTTCATTTTTCTAAATCAAATATTCACATAGGACAGTGTTTAAAGATTATCATAGAACATGAGCTGATATTAGCTAGTTTAACCGTTAAAGTCAAGAGAAGTGATACTCATGACACCCTATATTATCAAGGATGGAGCCATTATATTCGAAAATGCAAATGTGGGATTATTTTCCCGAAAACTAAATGAGTAATGAAAAAATCTGGACCAATCAAACATGATGACCCAAGAAATGAAAGGAAGGGAAAATAGAGACCTCATGTTGTGTTGTAGATAATTTATGCTATCTTTTCACATGGATTGTTGTTGACGTGAGTGGAGTTATAAAGTACGTAATCCAAGATATATAAAATAGACATTATTATATCAATGTTACATCATTAGTGGATAGCCCACCTAACAATTTTAATATGATCAACCTTGATGATTGAAGCATGTAATATGACTATGATCATTCAACAATTGTAGTATGTCCCTTGCGTACTAGGAATGTAGGATTCGACATGCAATATGCTTACATAGAATCCTCATATCATCACTTAGACATGCTCCATCCGTCTCATTCATTTATTTACCTTTTTTTTTTTTATTCTATTTAACGAGTATTTTATTTAGATAAAAAAAATGACTAGATGGCCGATACAGTGTATACAACCTCAGTATACAGTTGCGTGAAATTTCAAAACATGTATACGGAGTTACTCAGTTGTAATGACATAGCATTCGGGTATGTGAAAGTTCGACAATAAATATCACATTGAAAAATGAAAAAAAAAAAAAAATGGTTTTAAATTTCCTTTGATGTTTATATTCATGTCCCCTAAGTCGCATATTAGAAAAACCGTAACAAGATTATCAGAAAGAAAGGATAAATACAAACCTGGGAAACATGGGTTTTGATGTTAGTACCAGGAAAAGTGAAGGGCAAGTCTCTGATTCTTTGAGTAAAAGAAGGGGAAGCATGAGAATCAGCATTACTACTGGTAGTAGAGAAACATCTAATTCTGACAATATCTGCAGATTTTGATGCTCTTTTCACCAGGTATGTTGACAGATTTGCCATGATCAAAGACAAAATCGTCTTTGCGGCTCCCTTTACACAGAAAAAAAAGACACAAAGGAAGGAATGAGAATTAAGTATGCAAGAATTTTGAGTTCTTGTTTATATAAATAGAAGAAACTTTGGTGAGGAAGGATAATGCAAAAAGTGTGGTTCAAAAGTCAAGTGCCTTTATGTTTAGTGTGAAGTGAGGTATGGGGTGCATGACTTATGTGGTCATGTTACTCATGTCATGTTTAAGAGAGTGGGTAATAGTAATACCTGAAATTTAGTTGAGTCTTCCTTAAAACATGTTACTAGTTGTTACGTTATGTTTGAGTTTATAAACCACCTTGAGATAAATCTCACATTTTTAAAAGTTCGAATAAAGACGGATCTATTTAATGACAGATGTAATAAGGGTCTTGAAAGTTCGAATAATGAAATTTTTAAAATGTGAGTGACAATAAAATGTGTGAGAAAATAAATGCCATGGATTTTAAAGATTAAGGCCCGTCTTATATGCTTTTTAAACTCTAGCATATAAGAAATGCAATGAAGTTTTTTTTTTGGGTTCGAATGAGCGAGCTATGTCGTGGGTAGTAATCGAACCCTCAACCTCATGGTTTGAGCAAGAAAGCTCTTTACCACTTGAGCTTGTTCTTGATGCAAAATAATTTGTGAGAGTGATAATAATGATTAGTACTATAAAACTATCAAATGAATTACAGCTGCACATGCCTGAATATTCATAACAATAAATTACAGCAATAATCAACCTGTTCATCTCCAAGGCTGGTGATTTTATCCAAGAACCCCTTGCATCTACCAGCAGTCCAGCATAAACTGTTGTGTATCTTTTCTATCAATTCTGCAAGTAATCTTCTGGTAACTGGAACATCGGGTAAATCGCAAATGTGTGACTACTTTGCCTTCGATAGTATAAGTAATGAGTGAATATCAAATGTACTTTTATAATGATGGATTGATGGTGCAATGAAGAATATGAATGGAAAATTGATTGTACAACATCATTATAAAACCATTTACTCTGTCAAATAATGTCAGGCTTAAATTATTTCAGAGAAGTTACAGAAATGCAGTTGAGTAGCCTTGATTAATACAATAGGTGAACAGGCAACTGCAGTTGGGTATGCTGAACCAGCATGAATTTCTATTTTAGCTTATTACTAAATTCGGACAGCTCGAGCACACGAATTCTAGAGATTTTAGCTGCCTCGTCCCTTTCTTTCTCGGTGTTATATCCCCAGTCACCTGCTCAGTTACACAAGTATTAGATTTACTCCCGGATAAGTAATAATTGGACTACAGTGAAAAAGCTAACCACCATGGTCAATCGCTATTAGGTAAGTACGTTTAGATCTTGACAAAAATAACACTATCCTCAAGAGCTCCTGTAAATGGGAGGGTAGGGGGGTTTAAGATGTATTCAGCCTTACCCTTGTGTTGTTAACACTAAGAGGCCACTTACCGCTTACCACTGACTCAAAGAAATTGCGTCAAGAATTGAATCAAATGAATGTCCACAATAAAAAGCAGTAGCATAATAAACCAGAATTCAAGAATTGTGTATTTGGCTCAATAAATCAAAACATTAAACAAGAATGATTGAAATAAAGCATTTTTACCTAAATATAACTTCCATCCATCCAACTCCGACTCCTTTATAACATTTTTAAGAGTAGCTAGTCGGTCCTCCACAAAGCTGCATTATAGCAGTTCATTGTCAGACCATACTTGCCAAAGAAGTGCAGATGGTAAAAAAAAAAGTTTACTAAATAGCAATGGAGAAGATTGCAACTTGCAAGCAAGCATGTCGATTTCAAGCCGATTTATCAGTTAACAAATGCATTTATGTGAGCTTCCAGTAACAGGATTAAAATCTTACTGGAGAGTAAGCCCTTGATGTTCTGGTAGACTCTGGAGCTTCTTGAGCGTTTCCACCTTTGGCCTGAGTATTGTTGAGCAAAAATGAGAATAGATATGGAGTCAAACTAAAGAGTTTACTGGCCTAGAACAGTCTAAATGACCATTTCCTGTTGGTGTAACACCCCACAGGCTAGTACTCCCTCCGTTGCAATCATTTGTTTACCTTTGATTAAAATACCCCTTACAAAGAATAAAAAAAGGTAAACAGATGATGAGATGAATGGGACAGAGTCTAATTTCAAAAATAAAATTAATTACTTCAGCTGTTCCAAGTGAATGGCTTACCCAGTCCCCAGACCATATATTCTTTCAGGTGGGATGGATACCCCAGCGAGCTCCCGCAGCAGCGCATCCGCAAATCGACTCTGATTAGGGAGAAAAAGGAACAAACAGTAAAAAACGGACCAATGAGCAGATAGGTATCATCAAAATCATAACCTTCGTTTGAAGGCCATAGCATCAACTTTGCCATTGCAGCTCCTTTTATACCAAAAGAAGGGACTAGCCCATGTACTATGAAAAAGTACAAATTGAACCAGAAAAGGACGAGTAAAATTACCTGCTTTGTGGTAACAATGTAAATCTTTGAGCTAGCAAATTTTAGAGCATCTGAAACCCCAGGGTATAGTCTGCAGACACATAGAGCATATTCTTCACAAATTGCAGATATGAAACAAAGTTTAAGGCAAGATATGGGGCTCTATCATTTAGGGTGTGTTTAGAGAGAAAAAGAGGATGGAAAGGGAGGAGAGGGGAAGGAGCGAAGGAAAAGGAGGGGGAACGGAGGGCATGAGTTTTACCTCCAAATCTTTCCTTCGGTGGAGGGATTAGAATTTGCCTTGGAGGACGGAAATGGAGAGATCCATTTTCCAATCCCCACCAAATCCATTTACATTCATATTCCTAACCAAACAAAGAATATTAACTCCCTCCATTTGTCCATTCAC
>JAOWBH010174581.1:0-10410 GCA_028566215.1 Silene coronaria
TTCTAGACCGCCCTAGTGAACCCGAGGCCCTAGCTTTCCTTCCATTGTTTTCATCATCATCTAGTTTTGTTATCAAGCTTAACCATTTGCTTATTAGTAGACTATTTCCTTCTTTTCATTACCTTGTTTGACTAAATTGAAATTCGAGCAAGCTAAGTAGAAACCATAGCCATCCTTGTGGTTCGACACTCTTTTTACTACCTTTTTATATTCATTTTTGGTGGCGGAATTGACGACAAATCCGCGTCATCATTACCCCACTTACACTCCTACTTAATCAAACTCAATTCAATCACTAATAATTTATTCCTAATTTAAACCATGACACTCTCATTCATCACATAACTTTCTCTTCCTTCACGACATCATACACTTACCGATACGGCTCAAATCTACATCAAATGAATAAATTTACATCAACCCCAATACAACACATGTCCCACACTCATAACTTTCAAGATCCAACTTACACTCATTATCCTAGTACCGATCATTCCCTCAACCCCTTTGTTACCATTGACTTATCATATTCACATTTCCTTATTTATAATCATGCTCCATTACAAGCTCCCTCTTACAAAATAATACGAATCACAAGGTGGAACCCTTATATTTTGGTATCAGCTCAAGTCGCGGCTTAGGACCAATATATAAGCAAACAACATGCTAATAAGCAAAGACAACATAAACACATCGCCCTCGACTCAAAACAGGGAATCATAGCTGCCAAACAGACACACTCGGTCGAGTAGAGAGGCCTACTCGACCGAGTAGACACCACTCGGTCGAGTACTCCGAGTACTCGGCCGAGTGCCTCACCACAAGGAACTCCCTAAATTCTGCAATCTACCCTACTCAGTCGAGTGTCAGGGGCCTCTCGGTCGAGTGCCCCTTTACTCGGCCGAGTCCCGAACCATATTCGCTCGAGTAAGACTCAAAAACCCGTACGATTACTCCGACACTACCAAAACTCACAAGTAGCCCTATTTCGAATGTTTCTAATCACATAATTACAAAAAAATCATATAGCGACGACATGTAACTAAACTCGTAAACGTATCTACCACATTCATAATATTCCTCTCTATTTCAAAACTGACTACCACAAGGTTATCCATATAAACTCATCAATCACGCATAATCGCTACAATCATTCACAACAATAATATACGTTTTCATTTTATACATCATGTAAAACACATTCATATGCAATACATTATTACACCGTTTTATTCACATTGTCATGTTCTTCATCATCAATTAATATCACATGAATAGAAATTAACAACACGATCATCCCATCATGCTTCAATACTCAACAACCACCTATACGACGTACTATATTTTCACGTATCAACATTTTGTGCGAAACTTTACATGTTAAAATATACCACATCATAAATGACTCATCATGCAAAGGATCCAATAACTCATCAAGGCATGCATAAAGTCACATCAAATACACAAAGCATTACCCAGTGCCACCCCGTTGTTTACCGGTCAAGACAATAAAGCCTAAATTTGGAGGCGCCTACCCACCCCAAAGTCATTCTCCTAACGTACTTATACTGAGTTAATTTTATTAGACACACTTAAGTTAATTTTGGTTCAATGGTTTAGGTTCCAAAATCGTCGCTCTGATACCACTTTGCAACAACCAAGATTATCCGGCCAAGATAATCGAAGGTGTCACTATCTCGGTTGCCCGAGATAGTGTCTAAAAACTATCATTCAAAGAACATTTTATAAATAGATACAAGTTTTGTGATTAAAACTAAATGAATAAATAATAAATACAAGTCCACTAGACTACGACCTCTATCTCATATTTATAATCAGACGACAATTCCATAGCGCGGTCACTAATCCCAAATACGTCAAATGCAAAACATGTAAATCAAGTGCTCCCCATATGATCGGAAATATCATATGGATCGACACAAGTCACCACGGAAATAGTTGACAATTTACACAACCACACAAAAGACAGTTTCAATAATACAAATAACATGATAGACGATACACATGACTATGATATGCAACTACGAATGCATCACAAGGCACAAACCTGTATCGCCAATACCACCACTCCACCACCAACACCGAAGCCAAGGACAGACCCACGACACCCACAACCTGGTGACGACATCCTAACACCGCTCACACCCCACTACCTGGACCGCAGTCCGAAACAAGTACCGTGGCGCACCCAAGTACTGGGCCCGAGCCTAACCTGACCCTTGCTCGACGTTACGGCGCACCGTAAGTCTCACCATACTCAAGCCATTAATGTGCATATCCTTATTGGGATGGGAGTCTTCAATAAACGACTCAATCGTAAGACGGTCTCCCAACCGTCTTACGTCTCCTCAACAACCATATATCACAATCACCCATCCACCAATCACCTCCAACATCCGTCTAAAAACATAACACAATATGAAACATAATGCAACACAATGCAACACATATAATCCATCTCATGAATCATGAATCTAAAGATGTCAAAATTGTAATTACCAACAATCACGCTTTCCCATGTTATAATGCATTTATATCCACAATATGAGACAAACCAACAATTATCCAACATCATTATATGATACAATTATGTCAACAACAAGAATAAACACCCTTCCTTTATACATTTTATAATACAACCCAACTATCATAATTAACCCTTAATGATGTAATTAACAACTAAATATATTATAATGCAATTACCCTAATCATGTGAAACTAATTACCACATTAACAACATCATATACAACATGCACATTATTGAAATCAAGTGGGATTAACCTACCTTTTAACATACTCTTAAGCAAATCTAAGATAATAAGAATCCGTCTCATAAAACAATCCCATCCTACAATAATCACATAATGATTACATAATACATCTTACACTATTATACTAATTAAAACCCCTTATTATTACCCTTTAATTACCCGTTAAACTAAATAAAATTACAAATTAAATTAACCCACAAAACCCCCCAAAAGTTAGGGTTAAGACAATAATAAAGAGATTAAAGAGTAGATCTACACTTATAAGGTGAAATAAGTAAAGGAAGGATGAAGGATGATGATAAATTTTCAATGTTCAAGCTTGAATCCACAGGAGATTGGTTTGGGAGAGTTTTAAAGAGGGAGAGGAGGTAGAGAGAAGGTTTAGGGTTTGATAAATGAAGAAGAAATCTGAAAAGGAAGCTAATATATCAAGGCCTAACAACACAAAGCCCACACGCGCAACACGGTTCTGAAAAGTGATGCACTCGGTCGAGTGCTCGAGGCACTCAGTCGAGTGCCGACCTTACTTGGTTGAGTGTCACGGTTCACTCGGCCGAGTGGAAAGAGGATGAGGAATTCTGACCAAAGCACTCGGTCGAGTGCAAGGCCACTCGGTCGAGTGCAAGGCCACTCGGTCGAGTGCAAGGCCACTCGGTTGAGTGCCTTGTCTTACTCGGTCGAGTGCACGACAATGGAAATGCGGGGTATTACAGTTGGAGTCACGCCAGTTGGTAAGACCTTTGTGATCGTATATGCGTTTGTCAAGTACGACGAGGGATATGTTTGGGTGTGAAAGTATTTGAAAGACTTTCTCAAAGACGGCGTTGAACTGGTCATTGTTACATATTACGAGAGAGGCTTGACGAAGGCGATTCCAACTGTTTTTCCGAATTCCAAGCATTTACTATGTGTTTGGCATATATATACCGCCGTGGAGGTGAAAGCACTTAACATCACGGGTCAAGATCAATTGGCTAAGTTGTACATTCTTTCCAAATTTAAAGTGGTTGTAGTGGGGGGGAACCCAAGATGAGTGGGATAAAGCGTGATCGAAATTATGCAGTGGTTTCCATCAGTGGGTGAATATGTTGTCACTACTTGGTTACCGCACTACAATAATTGGTGGAAGTACGTGACAAACAAATTCTATCACTTCGGCAATACGAGTACATCCCGGGTTGAGTCGGCTCATGCAAACTTGAAGAAATGGTTGAATAATGCCAAACTTGCAGTTGATAATATTTTGATTTCGTTTTCATTCGTTGATGGAAATGCAACATTTGGAGATCCGTCACTTATTAGAGTTTTCTAAATCGAAACGGTTGAAGGGAAATGATCGGATATTATCGAGACTTGCTTGTAAAGTATATAAGAACCCAATCGTTGAAATGAAAGAAGAATTTGAAAGAGGGACCAAGTTGAAAGTTCGTTTAGAAGTTGATTGCGGTTGTGTCTTGAAGACGACACATGGTTTGTGTAACACATCAATTTACTTGAGTTTGTACTCGGGCGAGTAGTAGGGCACTCGGTCGAGTAGCCCTGTCACTCAACCGAGTGGGTTGACCGAGTGCCATTCGTGGCATGGTCATGGTGATTTTCCACTCGGCCGAGTGAAATGGTCACTCGACCGAGTGGGCGGTGTACTTGGCCGAGTGACTCGGTCACTCGACCGAGTGGATCTGGACGGGTATTAGGATGCATAGATTATGAGTTGAGACCTTTGAAAGTGACTTATCATGAGGGGAAATATTATTCTTATCCATTAAACCCCTCATCTTCTCACATTTTATCATTATACAAACACACAAAAATCTGTTATCTTATCCTCTCAAAATACACTACTCATCTTCATCTTCTTCTTATACTTTTCTACCATTATTGAGCAACCTTCACCATTTTTATTTCTTGGATTTTTGGTAAGCCTTATCATTTACTTCCTCATTTTATCCTTATTATTGTCCTAACCCTAACTTTTGAAGGTATTGTGGGTTAATTTAGATAAGTGGTTTTAATTAGTTATATGAGTAATTAAAGGGTAATAATAAGGGGTTTTAATTAGTAATAGTATAGGATGTATTATGATAGTTATTATGTGATTATTGTAGGATGAGACGGTTTTATGAGATGGATTCTTGTTGTCGTGGACTAGCTTATGGAGTATGTTAAAAGGTAGGTTAATCCTACTCGATTTCAATAATAAGCATGTTATATATGATGTTGTTGATATTATAGTTAAACTCACATGATTAGTGTATTTGCAATATATTATGTTTAGTGGTTAATTGTATCATTAAGGGTTAATTATGATGGTTGGGTTGTATTATATCATGTGGATAGGAAATGTGGTTAGTATTGTTGTAGGCATAATTGTATCATGTCATCATGTTGAAAAATTGTTGGTTGGTCTCTTGTTGTGTTGAGATGTATCACGAGCATGAAAATGGATAATGGTTCATAATAGCATGTTTGGCATGTTGACGTTATGTTTAATGGGATGATTGTATAATTGGCATATTATGTTGCATATTGTGATATTGTGTTCGTGACGAATGTTGGAGGTGGATGGTGATGGTGATTGTGATATGTGGTTGTTGAGGAAACGTAAGACAGTTGGGAGACCGTCTTATGCTTTGGTCGCCTATTGGGGCTTCCCACCCCAATAGGGATGTGCACATTAATGGCTTGAGTATGGAAAGATTTACGGTGAGTCGTAACGTCGGACAGGGGTCCGGTTAGCGCCCGGGCCTGTACTTGGGTGCGTCCCGGTACTTATTTCGGATAGCGGTCCAGGTAGTGGAGGTGAGCGGTGTTACGGTGTCACCAGGTTGTGGGTGCTGTGGGTGTGTCCCTAGCACCGGTGTTGGAAACTCATGTATGATCATGTGATGCATTTATAGTTGCATATCATAACCATGTTGCATGTTGTAAGCATGTTATTGTCTATCACGTTTGTTTGTATTATTGAAACTAATGTTTTGTGAATTATGTGTTTGTCACCTATTTCCGGGGTGGCCTGTGTTGATCCATATGATATTTCCGATCATATGAGGAGCAGTTTGTTTTACAGGTTTTGCATTTGACGTGTTCGGAATTAGTGGGCCGCACTACGGAGTTGGATCCGAGTTGGTAGACTTGACATAGAGGTTTTAGTCTAGTCGAGTTGTATTTATTATTCACTCATTTATTTTGTAATCGCTAAACTTGTATTTATTAATAAAATGTTATTTGAATTGTAGTTTTGAAACACTACCTCGGGCAAACGAGATGGTGACACCTTCGATTATCTTGGGCTGATAATCGGGGTGTTACAAAGTGGTATAAGAGCGACGATTTTGAAATCTAAACCAATGAACCAAAATGAACTTAGGTGTGTATAATAAAATGAACCCAGTATAAGTACGATAGGAGAATGGCTTTGGGGTGGGTAGGCGGCCTCTTTCAAAATTTAGCCTCCATTGTCTTGACCGGTAAATGACGTGGTGACATTGGGCAACGCTATGTGTATTTAATGTGATTATATGTACGTGTTGATGATTTATTGGATTCTTTATGTGACGAGTCGTTTATGATGTGGTATATATATTAACAAGTAATGTTTTGCATGAAATGTTCGATACGTAAGAGTATGGTATGCGTAAAGATGGTTGTTGAGTCTTGAAGCATGACAAGATGATCGTATTGTTAACTTATATTCATATAGTGTTACTTGATGATGATGAGCATGGCAACATGATAAAGTGATGTGGAATAATCTATTGCATGTGAATATGTTTTATATGGTGTTTAATATGTTTTATATGATGAATAGAATTGAAATATTTATTTTGTTGCGAATAATTATAGCGAGTATGCGTAAATTGATGAGCTTATGTGAGTAATGATTGATGATTTTAAATGGATAATAATGTGGTAGCCAATCTTGACATAAAATAAGCAATATTATTAATGTATCATTAATGTGGTAGATATGTTTATTAGCTTGTTTACATGTTGTAGTGATGTGATTTCCTTTTAATTATGTGATTAGAAACATATGAAATAGGGCTACTTGTGAGATTTGGTGGTGTCAAAATATTTGTGCGGATTTTGAGTCTTACTCGAGCGAGTATGGTTAGGGACTCGGCCGAGTAAAAAGGGCACTCGGCCGAGTAACCTGACACTCGACCGAGTGGGGTAGATTGCAGAATCTTGGGAGTTTCTGGGGGTGAGGCACTCGGCCGAGTACTCGGAGTACTCGGCCGAGTGGTGTCTACTCGGGCGAGTATGCCTCCCTACTCGTCCGAGTGTGTCTGATGGGCAGTTATGCTTGCCTGTTTTGAGTCGGGGGTTATGTGTTTATGTTATCTTTACTTATTAACATGTAGTTTGCTTATACATATTGGTCCTAAGCCATGACTTGAACGAATTTTATAATATAGGGGTACCACCTTGTGATTCATATGATTTGTGTAAGAATGAGCTTGTAATGGAGTAAGATTATAGATAAGGGAACGCGAATAAGATAAGCCTATTATAACGAAGGGTGATTATGGAATGATCGGTACTAGGATAATGAGTGAGAGTTAGATCTTGAGAGTTATGAATGTGAGACATGTGTTTTATTGGGATTGATGTAAGTTTATTCATTTGATGTTGAACCAGCCTAGATCCTGCGCAATGATTGTGCGGTATATGTAAATTTTATTCCTTTTTACGGTTTTACTTACTTTGGATTAATATTTCATATTTATACTCATTGATAATTTCGAAATTTATCAAGCGAATTGAGTAATTTCATAAAATGTGTATTTTATGAAAATCTTTTTATTTACCCTCAATCTAATGATTTCATTTTACAAACTTTCACGAATTCTTTTAATGAATTTGTTTTCGCATGAAGTTAATAGTAACAATTTATGGTTATTATACAGTTTATAAGTTGTACCAAATTTATTGTGAAAAATATATTTCAAAGTTTATTGATGCAAGCGTTATTATTTATTAAATGAATTTAAGGAAATAAATATAATTTGTTTCCATATTTTAAGTTGGGGCACTTTGGAGGGAAAAGTTTTTGAAAATTCTTATTCCCTTAGTAGATAGGAGATTGAGCCGTATCGGGAAGTGTATGATGTCGTTAAGGAAGAGAAAGTTAGGTGATGAATGAAAGTGATATGAGTTTAGACTTAGAATAAATCGTTAGTGATTGAATTGGGTTTGATTAAATGATATTGTAGGTTATGAAGGAACCATATGGAATGTGAATTTGTATATAGTTGTCAAGTTTGGGGATTTGAAAGCATTAGAAAGAGACTTTAGTTAATACAAGGTCTTGAGTTGAATTGAGATGAGTGAATTGATTGTACGAGATAACTTATGGATAATGAGTGATATATGGTCAAGGTGAGTGATTAGAGGTTGTTAGAAATTATAGATCGTGAAGGAAATCGAATTGCATGTGAGGGCGACCATTCTAGGCATGACTTGGAATTTCGGCTAACAATTTTACAAGATTTCGAATAGTGAGGAAGTAATCAGGGTATCTAAGAGTTAGGTAGAAGTAATAACTTGAATTGTCAATATGCGATAGAGGGCATAGTTTGAAAGTACGGATTTGCGAGAAGCGGATAAGTGGTAAATGTTACCTAGAATTGAATTAATACGTTAAATAGGTGTTTGGGAATTGAATATTAGAATAAGAGGTGACCAATTTCATTGAATTGGGACAATATTTAACTAAACGGTAGTATTATAGTTGATTTTGAAAGATATAGAATAAAGGTTTTAGTGGTGTGCTGTGGTGGAACTATTGAGAGCAATTATGTTTAAAATGTTATATAGTTTTGTGTCGAGTCTTGGAATTCTACGAAGTAATTAGGTAATTGGATTATAGTTACACCGTAATGATTAAGACTAAATACCGCTATACTTGGTACCCTTGTAAGAAATGTTAATTGGTCGAGATTTTCAATAGGAGGTAAGGTACTAATATACTTGTAAGGCACCTTGTGCTGGTTATTGTTAGTACGACTTATGTGGCAGGAGTTTCACTGGGAAATGCCAAAATGATGTTTATGCTTAGAAGTTGAGAGTTGTGATTAAGATATTGTAGGATTGAATGTTAGATATATTTTTGCGATACTTAAGGAGGGCTATATGAGTGTAACATGATGAACGACAGTTATATAAGTTAGTTTACCGACGTCGGTTCTTGGGGGAGTGCTATTTTGTAGGCCAAAGAAACAAATTTGTCAATTGAAAGTGGGTTGTGAAAATAGGAACTCGGCATTTTAAAGAAATTGTTACGAGTGTGGGACGAGCTTTTGGGAGGGAATCGTGCTATATAATTGAAACGTAGATGAGTTTATCTATAATAAGTAGGATAAATAGTTGCGGATTTATTACTACCATGTTTAGTCTTAGCAGGTACGAGATTGAGAATGAGTCATGTAATGCATATGAGTTTAAATTATGTTGTTTGAAATACTTTGAACACTTGTATTATACAATTTAGCCGTCTAAGCCGAGTATGTACTTATGACTGTTGAGCATAATTTTGGTCATATTTATATCTCGTTTTCCTTGCATTTCGAGCCGTTTTGAGTCGATTTTGAATGATTATTGTCGCATTTTATGCCCCGTATCCTTCTAGGCCTGTTTTGCCTTTGTATTGCAGGTTCCGAGGCGGAACGGGGGTATGACGGGCAATCGGAGCGGTTCCAAAAGGAAACGAAGCAAAGGAGAAGAAAGAAGGCTGAAAACAGCCTCCCAGCCGGTCAGACCACCGGCAGCCGGTCAACCGGCTGGGAGGACCCTCACACCTCAACTCAGCCCAAACTCAAGTAAGAGGACTCCCAGCCGGTGGACCGGCAGCCGGTCTGCCACCGGCTGGGAAGTCCATTTCCAGTGAAGGTGTAAATTGAAGATTGAAGCATATTTCCAGCCGGTGGACCGGCGGCCGGTCAGCCACCGGCTGGGAATGCCATTTCCAGAAGGGCTTAAAAATGAAGAATGAAGAGGATTTCCAGCCGGTTGACCGGCAGACGGTCGACCGGCTGGGAGGACAAGCCTGCGGATTCAGCATCAAAAGCCCATTTATCGACCCCTATATATACCCCCTCTTTTGTAATGTTATTAGAGAGTCTTTTAAGCAGTTTTTCAAGTAGGTTTAAGGAGATTAATTAGGCACAAAACCCTAGATCTACTTTTTATTCATTTCCAAGTTTTAATCTTTCCTTAATTAGTTTAAATCTAGCCTTAATCTTCTTTCATTTCTAGCCTAGAAAATTAGTTAGATAGTGGATTGAAGACTTGTATCAAGGGTTGTAATGCAAGGTTGTTGAAGGATTCTTCTTCTATTAATCAAAAGTTGCAACTTTGGTATTGTTTCATCCCTTTGTTCATTTATTTTCATCTTATTTACATTACTTAGTTAATATTGCTTTAGTTTGATGTTTGTTGCTATGAGTTGCTTTGTTAGTAAGAATTCCAACATGCTTGTTAGTATTATGTTTGAGTAGTGCCTTCTAGGGCTTGTGGGGGAACTTGGGTTGCTTAGTGTTTGATTATGGGTAGCTAATGAATGTATTATGGGTAGTTGGTTTGGTTTGTTTCAACATGCATATAAGGTGTTTGACGA
>JAOWBH010174592.1:0-10410 GCA_028566215.1 Silene coronaria
ATAACAAACTCTCCATAACAAACATAATACTCATAACTAACTCTTGATGAATAACAATGGTGATCACATATTTCTCACAAACACACCCTTAATGTACATTCTGTCACTTTTAACCTTATAGGGCATAAATCAGGGAACTAGAGGCCTTACTTGGAGTACGCCAAGGTCAGTAATTAATACGAAGTACTCCTTTGTCTCTTATATTTGTTTACCTTTAATATTCTCTATGATGAATATTTTAATCAAAGTAAACAGATGATTGAGACGTATGAAATACTTAATATTAACCTCGGCTAAAAGTAGCACAAGTAATCTTCGTAGTTAATACTTATTTTGTCAAAATTTAATCAGGTACGAAAATTAGCATCATGCAAATGGAGAACCCTCTCCGAAAATGCAAGTGACTTTTGATGCAGGTCGTCAACTTGTTAAGTAGATAAAGTTATTATGTGTGATACCGAGTATTTTAATTGATTTTAAGCCTAGTTTGCATCAAAATCGTTCTTATAACTCCCTTTAAATCATATAAAACTAGATAATGTAGTGATGATCGGACATATAACATGATTAATAATTGGAGGCTTGTGCAGTTTCTAGGGATGAAACAATTTTTATTTCTTTGCCGACTTTTTATTTTGCATTGCTATCAGGAGAAGATGGTGTACATGGATGAAGCTGCTAAAAGTCTAGGGAAATAGTAGTAGCTCTATACGAATACGACTATAGTAAATCAAATTTGAAAGTTGAAATACTTTGTTATCCTGAAAACACTAGCAGTATATGCCGATCCTTGCTATGTACTGCATGTAACCTACTTATTATACAAAGAATAATACTCTCTTCGTTCTGATCATTTGTTTATCGATTCCATTTTGAGGTGTCTCATTCATTTGTTTATCTTTCTATATTGGGATAGAGAAAGGTTGCCTACTTCTAGTCCATTACCAACAATCACCTGAGACACCCTGCCATATTGAAAATTAAATTCGCAAAAACGTTATGCGGAACGAGGAAAAAAACATACTAATAACAAGAAGCGTTGGCCAAAGGCGCAAATTCTTATAAGTAGTACGACGATAAATCTTTTGATTGCCGGAAGTAAAAGAGAGAATTCGATTTTGCAAAAACAAAAGAAAGTGACGTGGAAGAAAGAGGTGATTACATAATGCAAAATATTCGGTAAAATAAAGAAAAAAATCAGAGTTAAAAAGAGGGATCAGGAGCTAACAAGTAATAAGTTTAAGGTAAAAATTCTCTTTACGTTACCTCGTCTTCGTTTGGACAAGACGATCACCAAATGAATAGCAATACAAAAAAATAAGGAGATGGACATTTCTGAAGAAGCAAAATCCATTTACCAAATAAGATCTGTGGCCTAAAAGAAGTATAGTTTACAAACGTAAACCTTATGAACGGCGTATTATACATCTCTGACTCTACTTGTTACTCAATAAATCATGTATTCTGTCGATATACTGCCTCTTAGACCAAATTAACAATCATCGCCATTACAAGGTGACCTATAAAAACACGGAAAAGGAAGAGAGAAAGGGTAATATGGTATAAACTGTGTTAAATAGAACTCGTTATTCCCTCCAATTAGGTTCATTTGCATTTATAATTTGTGTGTGAAGAATTTTGAACAAGATTGACCGGTATAGGGAGGGAGAATATTCTTTTTGCTTGTTTCTTTGTCAAAAATCTATGTCGAACCAAATGCGTGGCTTTCCGCTACTTGTCTCATACTTCAGCTATCATTCTGCCCCACGCGCTTTAGCTCCTCCTGTTTCCATAGTAGGTAATTTCATATTAATTCCGGAGATCAGGCCATATTAAGAAATATCGTACACGCTCTATCTTGAGAATGGAAACTACATAGCAAGTAAATAACGAGACTAAATCATTATCAAAGGCAGTGGTGCATAATTGTAAACCTGAATTGTTTGATTTTCAGCTGTGAGCTTCATGCATTCTTCTGCCAAGTTTCTGAGCTCGTCTTTTAGGGCACTATTTTCACTATTCAGGCACTCAACCTTTCTTTGAAGTTCTTCACATTCCGCCTACACAGACATATCAATTTCATTAATAGCTTGTCAACTTAATCTAAAGCCCATATATATCCAATTATCCAGGTATCCTGTGGGACTGTATAAATATAGACCTGCTTGCGTAGCCTTGACCGTCTGGCTGATTCTCGGTTTGATTGCTTCCTCTTTTGCTTTTTAAGTTCGCGTTCATCCTGTCATCCAGAAACATAGATAAGATGAATCCTTGGGGAACAAATAAGATTGCAAGGGGTAGGGAAAGATCAATTAGACATGGATAAAGGTGACTCAAAAAAATACGAGCAATCTCGGGATTAGAGACAATGTGGCGTCAGAGGCAGTGTGGAGCCATTGCCTTTCAAAGTTTAACGTTACATAAGTACAGCAAAAGAATATGAAAAGTTTATTCGAGTTAAAAAGAAAACATACATAACAAATTTCACCCATGACCATTGATGGAACAACAGCAGATGGGACTCCACCATTTGATTGCAACTTAACCGCACCAGGAGCATTTCCACTCCATAAATCCATACCGATATTAAGATTAGTGGCAGGCATCGAAACAGGGTTCCCTGGCACGGGACTCATAGAAACTCCATTGGATGCATTACTATGTGCATTAGCTCCTGCAGAATCACCCATAAACCGAGTTTAAGGACCAACGGAGGTGCGCACAGTAAAATAGCGTGAAGTTAGTCAAACAGATTAGAGAATGAATAGTGTACCATCTTCAAGCATCAGATCAAACCTTCCTTTTCTACTAGCAGATTGCTCCTGAATGAAAAAAATAACCAACATAACCAGCAGCAGAGGCAAACCAGAAATGCAAAACTTAAATAGGCTCAGCGGCATGGCTTTTTTATTTTCAGATAAATATATAGTGCTCATAATCTTCTACTCATATCTCTACGTACCATTACTTATTGTCACAATCTCCCATTAACCCGTTCCCTCTATGAAACAATCTTATTGAATCACTTTTCAATTATAGTCGTACAAAAACTTGATATGGTTTGATCTTCGAAGGAAGTTGCCTGAGTCATTTTTAAATCGTAAACAAACAATTTTTCTTATCATAAAACTGAACATGAATGCTGATATAGAAAACAAGCATGGCTGGCATCATGGGTACGACATGCTCGGCCGATTCACAGGCCCAGACGCCATATTTCAATCGGTCATGACACACTGGGCCTCCTTGATGGGTCTGGGCAGGGTCATTTTTGGGGTCTGGCAATGGGACACATGGCACAGCACGAGACACACCCGACACAGCCCATAACCATCTTTATCAAGACCCTAATGAACTAGAAGCAGCTCGGCAACTAACCAACAACCTGGATTTAAAACAACATAATCCAAGTATCCAACTCTCATAATACTACTGTGCCAGTCTAAAGCCTCCCTTAAGTTGAAGCTCTAAACCCTTAAATAAAGAAACAGTTACGGTTACAAATTAAAACGAGACAAAATTTACATACTGTTTGGTTGTTGTCATCACTTGAGTCGGATGAGCCTTCACTTCCACTTTCGGCGCTGTTTAAAGAACTAGGTTAGAACATCAAACTTGGAAACCGCGCACTAAATCTCTTGACAGAACATGCATAGTGGGAAAAAGCACTAAATTCTTGAGAGAACAGGCATAGCAGGGAAAAAAATATATTATTTCCGGACCCTGGTGCTTCGGCTAATTTCACCTTCCTGGCCCGAGTTTTCCCAAATTCACTTTCTTTGTCTGTGGTTTGAATAAAGTGACATGAGGTTTATACAAGTTCAGTATGGTGACTTCAGCATAATAAGTTCAGGATATCAGCATTAGCTTTTGCCGCAAAAAAAAAAAAAACTACCTATGTTTTAAAAGCTATGTTACTCTGACACGTGTGCAAGTAATTTTGTGCCGAATTTTCGATATTTTGGTCTAAAATTAAGTATCAAAGTGTCGTATCGTATCCGACACGATACGTATTGGATACGGGATACGACAACTAAGTGAAGTATCCGAGTAACATAGTTTAAAAGTAATCGGTATTTGGATAAATTTTGGTTATATGATACTCCAGGTCACCAAAGTGAGAACCAACTCAAATCTAAGGTCGCCAAAGTGCAATCTATGAAAACTTGGGACTCCAAAGTAGAATTGACTCATGGCAATAAATTAGAAATATCCAGAATAAAATCCACATACAAGAAACAAAAATAGTAAAAATAATTAGCCACCTCTGGGAAGCGCCATCATTTGCAGAGCCTGAGGTTGCCTTTCCGGTTTCGACAACCTTGTCATTTCCCGCACTAGAATTTGCCCTAGACTTTTTTGCAGAACTCTGATCTTTAACATCTGAGCTTTTTCCTTCAGCTTGTGCAGCACTTGTGTTCACAATCTGGAACAAATTTGCTGACTCAATGAGTAATGTATTTAAAGACACTTGCCTTCAATATATGAAGTAAAAAACTCTCTTTTGTATCGCACGTCAAAATTAAGAATAATGCTAAGTAACAGTTACCGTGCCAATATTAGGATGAGCATAAACACCTCCAGGAGGATATAAACCCGGGTAATGGACAGGAGTACCATAAGGTGGCATCATAGGGTGCTGGGTGAAAGGACAACAAAACAAGTCTATCAAATTATAGCCCATGTTTTAAAGTCTCTAAAAAGCATAACTCCATAGAAATGCAACAAGCTATAACCACTAACCTGCCCTGACCACATATAAGGATGAGGCGTTGGAGATGGAACAGTTGAGGCGTAAAAAGGTGGTGGGACCGCAGCATTATAATAAGCCTGCACAAGAATTATTGTACATCAGGATGGTCAAGAGTCTTAAGATGTAAAACATCATTCAAAAATGTGACTGAAAAGAAGTCATAAAGGAAATCCCGGGGTCATCAACTCATCAATCGTCAGTTAGACAGTTACCCTTGATACTAATAGAATATGTAAATATTCTAGAATGTTCATTAGTCAAAGCTGTTATATTTGTAAAGGTTTGTTGTCCTCTAAACTAGGATAGTTATTCTATTAGGTACGATGATTTTCTAGAAGATTAGAAGGAGGAGATCTAGCTATCAGAGTGGAGACAAACAGATTAGGGGTTTCTTGATCATTGGACTGCCTAGTTTTCGTGGCGTGTGGGGTCAAGACTCAAGAGTGTGTTTGGTTTGGGCAAAACATTAACTGAAGGATGATATATTTCCTCATTTTGAACTCCATTTACTATTGAATATATTTTCCCTTCTACCAAACATGACCCAAGTCCCCACCCTCTTCTCACAACCAAGTTAAATAGGGCCGTCTAACAGGGTGTTCCATTAGGTTTTCCCATTAGGTACAGAAGAGGACCCCAAAAATTATCTGTTGGTTACATTACATTTCAACGAGGAATGACGCTGGTTCAAATCCTCTAGAATTATTTGTTGGTTCCGTTATATTTTCAGTTGACTATTTTAATATATATTTGAAAGCCTAATCTTTAACTTTTCCACATGACCCCCAAATCATTGAGATGGCCTTGAAATCAAACATTACAGAATGCACCCAGTGTCGGTTACCACACAAGGCAATTGTTACCCACAACTCTCAAACCACAATTAGTAGTAACAAACGAAACTTTTATCTCTAACACTGACCATGCATCTCAAAAAGATATTGGTGAAAAATTACTTAAAACTGATCATGTAATTGGAACCAGCTTTGCTTGTAAAGATTAAAATAGTAAGAATAGGGCGCCCAAACGGTTCAATTTTTGCACAAACCTGCATGGATCTTGACCAATCAGCATATGGTGGCATTGTTGTTGGAGTCTCCTATAAAATAAAATGAGTACATCAAATTAAAAGACATGTGAAAAGAGAGAGAGGAGGCGCCACATACACAAATGGCGCACCAAGGAGAAAGAAGACAGAAAGAACCTGAGCTGAGCTTGGTGACTTGGAAGGCTTGGGTGGCGTTTGCTCTTCTGCTGCCCCCATTTACAGAGTAACACGGGCACAACAATCACTGGATTTAGCAAGGACAGCAGATTTTGTTTGATATCTACTCCTAATAAAAAGGATGTAAGGATCAGCATTTATTTGATGAGGTACGAGCATTTAACTTGGTACTAATGACACGTAAACACAATAAAATATATTTTGCTTTGAGACTCAAACGAGGCATAAAACAAGCCTGATTTACATTTACCAAATGCAAAGTAATTAAATTTCGGAACAATAAAAACTGTCGCACAAGTTTATCTCAGAAACTACTCACAGCGGAAAGGATGTTTCCATACTAATAAAGCAAAGCAGCTCATTAAATTGGCGGTGCGTCTTTTTATTAAAATGTAAAAGTAAATCGGTACAATTCACAGTGCAAATTTTCATTGTGGGACATCTGGAAACAGCCTCTGCCAATTGTGAAAGACTAAGGCACTCGGGTGAGGTTGAAAGGAAAGGAAGATAAGAGAAAGAAGAAGAAATGAGGAGGTGAAGCTAGTGTATTGTTGCTTCTTTGTTCAGTTCAGTCAACGACAATACTTCTATTCAGTTCAGTTGCAAAGGTGTACAAACGGTGTCATAGTCATACAAGAACTACAGGTTACCTTCACATAGACAAACTACTATATTTCGTCACTATAGTCCATATATCAAAATCCCACTGGTATTTTCGCACTCAAGATATACTACTCATCAATTATTTATGTTTCACAAAATATAATGTGTACAAGTGTATGGCTGTATTTGTGAAAAAAGACGATCTTACTTGGATAGGATATGTTTTATAGGCCCTTGCCTCAACATTTGTAAATAAAGAGGTCAGGGAGAACATGATCTTCAAATATGAGAAATCACTTGAATTACAGATCTCAAAAAGAAGGGAAAGTCTAACATGTTTGATTGAATTTATTGGAAATATGGCCAAATTGGCTGCAAACCATTATGTAAAATCCAAAACATCCCAATATCGACTTTGCAACTGTTCCCTCAGCCGCGTACAAACATGTTTGTACCGCATATGTTGATACTTGATACGGGGCGTGAAGAATAGAAAGAAACAAATACGAGAGGGCTACACAACAACAATGTATCCTACTACTACTACTACTACTAAGACAAGCTATTCAACTAGGGTTGCCATATCCGGTATACAATATGTAGCCTATAGAGTACTGCAAGTGTAATTTGTTTGTGCCGGAGTTATCTTGCATTCCTTAACTATCAATTGACATAAGGAAAGGAAAATAATCAAAATTAGTTTACACTCTTACAAGTTATGGATGAGGTGACTGGTACCATGGATTTCAATTTTCAACATAACCTTGCTTGACCTAACAGATGACCCTAAAGGAGACACATGTTTGATGTTTCTAGTTTTGAAGGGTATCTAAGGTCAGTTGTTGGAGCGAAACATGATTAAGAAGGTACTTTAAAAATTCTTGTCTAGTTGTCTGTAACATCATAAAGCTAAAGTCCTACAAAGATAAACCCTATAACACCTCATGATGAACAAGTAGCTTCGTATATTGCATTGCAGACTCTAGCTCTATCGTTATCTCACCTTGCAAAAACGATGGTATCAAAGATTCAAATACGAAGATGAGGAATTTCTATAATGGGTGATCCTGGAAATCTAACCTTGTAATCCTGCTGCCCTCCCATTTATATTGCCCTACCTTAAAGGTAAAATAAAAACTTAAGCCCATGATCTAAAGAGAATGGAGATAATTTAATTGTGATGGATGGAAAAGTAGCTACTTTAAGTAGAGACGATATTGGATGTTCCTCTTATAGCTTACTATATCTAGAAAAGGGACAATTAGTTTGGAATGAATTAAGAGGGTAGAGGGAACAATAAAATTGGGATTGAAGGGAATATTACTTGCAGATGATTGTCACCACTTTAGTTATTCATGATAACTTAAAAGCAAATCATATTCATCAGAACCTCAACTTTACCTTACCAAATTAAGCCATGCTATTCAAGAAGGCCAGAAATTTCTAGATTGGAAAACAATCACCAACCTTAAAACAAAAGCGAAAAATGTTTGGCAAAAAGCTCTAAAACATTCTATTTATCACCTCATTAAACGTCATCAGCGGTCTATTTACCCACTCCTCCAAATCCAGTTTTCCCTTATCAAATCTACTAGTATGCTCTCTGATCATAAAGTTCTAAGCAACAAAGAACTAACTTTACCAAAAAAATCCTTACCATAGTAGGTACTCCGTTTACTAGTTCTAACTTCTAAGTTAAGCTAAATACCATAAGAGTCAAGATCCTAAAAGTTGCTCCCTATTAGGTGTGACTGTGTGACCTTATTCCATCAGTAATTCACCGTATTGAAAATGCTCGCCTCCAAAAGACAAATCCTAGCTCCATCACTGCGAATGACACAGAACCCACAAAACCCTTTACCTTACCTAATTAAGCCATGCTATTCAAGGCGGCCAGAAATTTGTAGATCGGAAACCAACATCAACCTTAAAACTAAAGTGATAATTGTTTGTCAAAAAGCCATAAAACATTCCACTTATCACCTCATTAAACGTCATCAAGACGGTCTATTCTCCCAGTCCTTGATAGCCACTCATCCAAATCCACTTCTTCCTTATGAAATCTACTTGCAGTCTCCCGGTTATAAGAGTCAAGATCCTTAAAGTTGGTCCCTATTAATTAGTCTTTTAGGTGTATCTCATTTCATTAGTAACCCGCCCTATTGAAAATTACACGACAAATCCTGGTTCCGTCACTGAATTGACTAGAATTGAAACAGAGAAAACCCAAAAATCCCACAAAAAAAAATCCCAATATGAGATGATCAACTCTCAGCTTCAATTCATCACAATTCCAAACATGTAAATCAAATAAACATAAAACAGTAACAGAATATCAACATATCACACCCAATAACAAAAATAAGCAACAGAAAATATACTCCCTCAATTCAAGCCAATTCCACACAGTTATTGTGAGACGTATTTTAATCAAACGTATGAAATCGGGTTGAACTTAAAATTAAGAAAATACCATGAAAAAAGAGAGTAGTAGAAAAGAGTAGTTTTACCTTAGAAGAGTGGAAACAAGAAAAGAAAGGAGGGAGGAAAGGGAGAGAAAGTGGAGAGTTGTGGTTGTGTAAATGTGTGTTAATGGGTGTGAGGTGGAAGTACAAGTGGGATGATATGTTTGTGTCTGCAAAGTCTGCTGTTTTGTATTTTTTGTCACAAAACACACAGGTGACAGGTGAGGTTAGTTACTTGTTTATTTGTCTTTGCTTATTAATTCTGTTTGCAGATTTTAGTTAAGTTTTTTTAGTGTTATGGAAAGATAAGTGTAATCATGTTTTTTTGCTTTGTAAATTATTATTAGGTTTTAAATGTGGTAGAGCATGCTTACAGCTGTTGTTATACAAGTGGCTTTAAAGTTGGCCCAATTTGGGAAATAAAGTTTGGAATTAGGAATGTGCTAACAACTTGCTATGTACTCCGTAATTGGTAAGTTGTGAGACTTTTGACTTTTGACATGAAGACAGGTTTATTAGGGAAATGGATCCTCTCTATTTTATTTCTCTCCATTTCCTCTCACGATCTCTTTAAATAATAATTTCTTCTTTCACCCGCATTTTTATTTATTTTTATGCGTAAATTTAGAACCGTTAGATATTGTCAAGATGCGATCAAGACCGTTGATAGGAACTTGCCTCTCCATTTCTTTTGAGAAATGGAGAGAATCTGGACCCGTTTATTAGGGGCTGATAATTAGGGATTTAGGAGAATCAGATTTTACGTTTATTATTTACTAGTTTGAAGGCTCGTGCGTTGTAATAGGGTAATTAACTTAGTTATATAATTATAATGAAAAAAGCACCTTACTTTATTGTATAGTTTATAAATTTTTTAGAGTTTATCATTGTTTATGACATATTAATAACCAATTTAGGTTATTTAGCACCATTTTATTTTAAATTGTGATTTTGTCTTAAATAAATTATTGTACTATCGATTGTTTGGTAAGATTACTAACATCGTTATTTATGACTTATCCTATAAAATAACGGTTCCATTTATGATCATAGGATCATCTCACCTTACGATAATCTACCAATGTGGGACAATTCTACTATTTATACGTAATATATTCACTACACTTACTTTATTTATAACACATCACCTACTAGGGAGCCTTCATAAAGACCTTCCCCAACAAATACGGTGTCACAGCCTCGGTTTCCCGAGGTAGTAAATATCAAATTAACCATTAAGAAACAATTTATTAAAAAGGCTAGTTTAGCGATTACAAATGAAATGAATAAATCCAACAATAACTGAATGAATAATCCAAAATGCTAAATACAAAATGAATGTTTAAACTCAGCGGAAGCTACTA
>JAOWBH010174624.1:0-10408 GCA_028566215.1 Silene coronaria
TCACCGCCATCCGTATGACAATAACGTCAAACTTATCTAGCAAGCCAACCGTTATCGGTAAACGTTAATCAACTGATAATAATACAAAGTATACCCTGTGAACCTATAAGAGATTTATATGTTATCACACTAACTGTAGAGGACACCAGCCCCAACAGTGTGGTGGTCTGGCGTCGAGACCGGAAGTAGTGCGTTTGGACGAAATAGGGTATCTTAATGGGAGAGAATTTTTTGTATGGTAAAACTTAAAAGGGTAAGAAATGGAAATTTTGTGAAAAAATGTCCATGATTAAGTAAAATGTGTACTTGAAAGAGCAATACTCTTTTTGTATATTTACACAGATTTTATTGGCCACACATTGCTAGAACAGTCAGGTAAGATTTTCTATTTAAACTGTTTTCTATTTTATGTCAAAACATCTTTATTTAAGTGAAGATTTGTGAAGGGTTATGAAATCTCATCTTGAGGGTTATACTAGCCTACTAGGTTAACATGTGACTTCTAGAGAAATCATGAACTCTCAACTCAAAAGATTTGGAGGCGTTAAACTGATCCTACAACACTAGTTATAGTTATAGTATTGATTGTGAAGGTGTTGACTCTAAAAGAGTTACAAACATCTCATATAAAATGAAGAAGAAAATCATTATTCATTTTCATTTGTTCTCATAATTTAAAGAAATTCATGTAAGAGCTTATTGTGTTAATTAAAATATTGATGTTATAATTGCAATGGCTCATAAAATTCAAAGATAGGAGGATGATTATTTGAAGAGTTGATTTGGGCAAGTCTCGGAATGTATATTACTCCGTATTTATTTAGAATTGTAACTCTCATCCATTTTAAGTGTAATATTGGGAGCCTGTTCTTACTACTGTTTTGCATAACAATTTTAGAATGTTAGGTTTTCTATGAATTGTGGTAGTTACTGTATTTTTTTTTTTTAGATTTATAAGGGTAAACACTGATTGATTCTAAATTATAAGGTTTACCAAGTGAAGATTGAAAGATGGTTTAATGATATCCCCATAGTTTCCTCCCGTTATAGCTAATAACTGTAATAGTGTGATCGACAGAATTTCAGGTAAAAGAAGAGTAGAGTAATGTGCTTCAAAGATGAAGATCAAGTCCGACAATCGAAAAACAACAAAACCTTGTAAGATATAACACCGGTCGTATATATACTTATGATTACTATTAGAGACTTAGAGAGAAACTTTACTAACGCTAGTTGTGCAACTACTTATGACTAGCCTGTGAATCTCATGGGTAACAAAATTAGTTATGTTCAAAAGAATACACGACCTTAACCTGATGTAAAAAGTACATTATTTGATATAGAATACAATATATTGAATTTCTTTTTTCCCAATATATTAGGTCGTACTCCATTTCACTAGAGCATATAAAACCATTAATGAATAGGTTGCATTACAAGAAGTTGGACAAATTAAGATGTTGCATTATTGGAGTACTTGTACTTGTTCTACTCAGCATTGTTTATTTGTATCGAAGTCGGCTTAAAAAATTACTTACAATGGTGTGCCTGTCCCATGTCTGTCTTACTCTTACGTAGTGAAATATTGTAGTCAATGAAGTCCCATTATTTTTATTTGTTGATGCTTCTCATCCATGGCGCTCTTCACCCCATTTATCTTCTCCATCTCTCCCAATTTTCCATAACACAAGAAATTCTTCATTTCTCATATCATCATTAATATTACAAGAGATCAAATTTCAAACACCCGACCAAATTTCGCACATTCAAGTTCCAGTTGATCCTCATTTCCGCCATTTTTTGCGATGAATTCCGATGACGACGCAAGTTCGAAACCCAGTGTTATCACTCCTTTTCCTTCTCCTAAACTCATGGACCTTCCTCAGGTTTGTTTCATTCTACCTTTTTTTTTTTTTTTTTTTTGCAATTCAACAAGTCTCCCTTAAGAACATTAATTCTAAGTATGATTTTTGTGTTGATTTCAGTTTCAAGGGGATCACAAAGAGAGCCTATATTGGGGAACTTATCGTCCACATGTTTATCTTGGTATTCGTGCTAGGTGATTCACTGCTCCATCTTTATCTCACAGCCCCTCCCCACTTGCCTCTTTGTCTCACGTCTCTTCAAAGTGTCCGTCACAAATGAGAATTTGGGTTTTTGTTTTGTTTTGCTATTTTACTGATCAATTTACTCTGCTTTCTTATTCAACAATTACACATGCATCTTCTTCAAGTTCAAGGCCTTTACTATTTATTAATGTTTCTCTGGTAGGACGCCGAAATCGCTGATTGCTGGATTGATGTGGGTTGGTGTGAAAGATGGGCGGTATCATATGCGACACGTGTGTCAAGATTCTGATGACCTTGCCACTTATGGTTGGACTGATCATAATGGACGAGATTATGCACGACAGCGTATTGTCGACAATGGGATAACCTTGGAGACTAGTTTTGTGAAATCAAAGGTGGAGGGTGCTGGTTATGGAGGTGACTGGGCTGTCCGCATTGATGTACACAATCACAAGTACTTGTCTTCTCTTTTCCCTTTTCTTTGGCTTAATGGTATCTTGATCTGATGTGTAAAAATTGAAATGTTTGGTGACTTGGATCTAACTTTTTTATTATTTGCTCGAAATTTTAGTAACTATTCTGCATATTTGCAAGATGAGAATCCTAGGCTAATTGACATATATTTCACTTACTCCCTCAGATGACTAGTTGGTAAGAGATGAATCACGATAATATAGCCATATAGGAATTGAGTTGAAAAGAATTCTCTATAAGACAATAATGTATCCCAGCCTTTGTCAATTGTCATAGAAGAAAAATGTTTGCTCTTTTGCATCCAGGCATATATATGTTTTCCATCTTCTCTAATTAACTTGTTGCATTTGTCTATTGATGACTATCATATTCTTCAATCCATTTGTTGTTTCTTTTGTGAGTTATAGACATGTAATTGACTGCTACTCCTTTAAAATTTCAGTTTACAGCTTTATTTTTTCTCCTTCAATTTTCATTTATATCATTGGTGCACAGATTAAACGCATATGAAGATGTCTTGGAAACTGGTCATCTATTCTTTTATGTCGCTGATGAAGATGAAAACAATATCAGTTTGAGTAGGGATTGTTTGGATGTTCGCAGAAGTTCTCTACTGGCTTCAGGGTCCAGAGAGGATGTTGGAGGTAATTGCATTTAGAATCTTCAGTATGTTACCAGACGGGCAAATATCTGATTTGCTTTTCTTTCCCTTCCTTTCCTACTTTGCTACATAATTTCTGCTCTCTGTTTGTACCTTTTCTTTTCTTTATTACGAGTATTACTTTGCTGTTGAAACATGTTGACGACTTCTAAAAGTAACTTGTCTTCTGACCAATTGCATGGTGATAAAAGTGCCGGGAATCAAATCATAGATCTCTTTTTTTCAGATAATTATAAGTCATCATCAGTGACGGTGTCCCAAGTATGATGTTGCTGTCTGTTCATATGTATTAACAATGTACTTCTCTCGCATAATATGGACATCAATAACCAATGCGCTTCTTGAAATAATTGGTAAAACAAGGTTTAGGATAATTTGCAAATGTTATCATTTTGAGTTGTTTATGTGGGTGTATTTTCTTAAAGTTATTCCCTGTTTCTCTTGGACATTGCTGTTCCTGAAGTAAATGAACAAACACAGAATAATGTTCTGTTCACTTGCACATTATTTTCCTTTTCAGAACGATGTGGAAGTTCAGTATTCTGGTCTCAAGACATCACATTTCCACAAATTGTCTGACCTTGTTCAAGTTAATCTCACACATCAGGTAGTTTTCTTCTTTTAATTTAAATCATAATTGATGGGAAATTGATTCAAGGATCTGTACCAGTAGACTTGTTTACACTTTGCAATAAAGGCTATGAAATTGATAAAATAAATCTCTTTTTCAACACGATACTCGCAATGCACTAATTTAATTGGATTCAATAAATGGCTGAACAGGTAAGAGCACATGCTTTTACCGCACCCACTAGGTTTTGAACTCGCCTATAAGATTCAATGTTGCTTCGGCCTGAAATAAGATGGCTTTAGTATGGTCCTTATCTGCTCTTGACTAAAACTGATGTCATTGCTGCCTCTGTTTCATGGCAGATTAGAAACCTTGGCCGTCTAGATCTTCCAGATACTTCTGGCAATTCCTCCAATATTGCTGTCTTTCAGGTAATTATTGCTGTGCAACACACTTTAAGATATATATCCTCATCACTTGCCTACTTATTGTGACAGGGCTTGTAAGGTTGTCACTTTCATGATCTTTACTAATTGAAAGTCTGCAGATCTCTGCTACATTTCCTTTCAGAGCAGACTTAACTTTTGTCTCAGGTACTGACTTGAATAGTTCGGGAGTGGAAGAACGAATTAGTGCGCTATCAGGTGGGTTCCTTTTGTATTGTGTGATTTGATTATCTCAAGTAAGCTACCTTCTGAAAGTACTGCCGTCATATATTGTTATATGCTCATATATCTGCTAGGTAATTGCTACCGTGCTCTGTGACATGCGACATGAGAGAACAAAAAAAGTGAATTTCACTCGTTTTTTTATCTAGTTTGGCCTTTGCAATAGACAAATGATCTCAGGGGCTGTTTGGTTGATATTAAATAACATTGGAACTGTAAGTCCCTTGAAAATAAAACTCGGTTAGATGATCATACTTTTTTGCTAATTGAATGTGTGACAATCTGTACATTTCTGTTTGTAAAATGGATAATCTCTATTATTTTGTTTGCCATAAACACAAAGTACTTCGGAAATTCAAGATTTTAAAGTTGAAAAAAGGTTATGTATTTTGTTGACTACTTTGAGATATGTGTTTTATGGGATTTGAACTCAGCGGGGGCAAATAGGTAATGGTATAAGGGAAACTCAAAAAAAGTTCTCAAACTTTAACAAAAAACTTTGAAATTCTTAACCTCTAGCGGGGGCGAGCGCCCCTGCTATCCCTCCCCTAGCTCCACCACTTACATAGTTTTGAGTTGCTTAACTTTATTACTACAGTATATTTTAACAAGCTGATGTAACAAATCATGCAGGTGAATCCCTGACCAAGAAGCTAAGGGAAAAGAAGTATGAGTTTGAGGACAAATTTCAAACATGTTTCAACTTGTCTGAGAAGGTATCAGTTTTGGTATAAAACTCAACTCGGAGAAGAATATCGCCTTTAAGTTCCCTTTTTTGGGACTATGTTCCTATTTTTGTTTCTAATTGGTCAGGAGCCCTTTTCCCATAGAAAATCATACGTACTTCAGGGGGAGTTAGCCGCAGTGCCGCACCCACGAATGATTAAAATTCGAGAATTGTAAGAAAAAAAAACATAGCTTGTTTATGTAGAGTGTTTTCACCTGATGTGTGGCATCTAGTGCTTGTAGAATTCATTTATTTAAGTGTTTTAAAAAGAATCTTTTGGTTGCTTATTGAAACATTGCCTGTAGTTGGCAGCTCTCCTTGTTTGGGCTCAAATTGCGTTTCAAAGAACTGTTGCCTATCTGGAGACAAATATATTTTCTGTAGCTTTAGTAACTGTCACCTGTTAGTATATGAGATTTAGACCACCACACATGGGGCCTAGGTAGCATGTCAAAACATTGAAATCCAGTTTGCAGTTTCATTGAAGGTCAGTTGATAGAGCACACCTTTCTATACCACTTTTTCAAAATGTGTACCTTGCATAAATTTTCTTCAGAGCACACATGAGCATTTTCTTCAAACCTCCTACCAATGTCAATTTAGGCAATTAAAAAACCTTTTTTTTTTATAATGAAAATCAATCCTTTATGATTATCGTTTTTGCCAAAAACTGACTTCTAGTTGAGGGGGTAAGACCAATCGTGATTTATATTTGTCGAAAATTGACTTTTACTTTTGCAAAATTAGCTTTTGGTAGGGGGTTTGAAGGAAATGTTCATATCAGTTTGGACTTGTGTTTGTGCAACTCTGAGTCTAGTTATGAAATTCCTATCTTCTATATCATACAGATACGGACTAACAAAGACCAGTCAGTGCTCGTGTAAATTTGAAAGTATTGAAAATAATTTCTCTGGTATGGCTTTGAGCGCTTACTGATAAACATGGTAAAAGGATTGAGAACATGTAAATTCAACTTGGTTTTCTAAGATGAACCCTGGATACTTGCCAATCGCTGTCTTGAATCACTAGCCATTTAGGATGGTCAAATACGTCACGGTCTTAACACTCAAGGTCTGCTGTATGTCAGTATGAAATATATAAAAGGTTGTCATTGATAGTTGTCTGAAACTATACGCAATTATCTACAAATCTGTTTTCCTGTAGGGCCTTTGCTGATGTGTTTTCCTGTTGGTCATCATCGCCTAGTTCTTGTATATAAATCATCGCCTCTTACATCTCTCAGGTTGATGCTGACTCTGTTGCTGTTGGTAAGGCTGCTGTTTCAAATTTGCTTGGTGGCATTGGTTACTTCTATGGCCAGTCAAAAATATCTATGTCGAGTAAATCTGATGTAAGTATCTTGGTAACATTTTTCCATTCTTTAATCTCTATTTAAAGTTGGAACATTGTATAGACGTTAACGAGAACTACTAGTAAATTCAACCTAATGGCGAACTGAATGTCTATAAAAAGGAATCTTTTGGATTCTTCACAACTTCATTTTGTCAGCTTGAAGAACGAATACTGTCATTTCTTCCATGTTTATCATTTATTAAAATTTTGTGTAGTTTGACTAAAGTTCTGTAAGGATATGCATCTTATAATCATCTGTTTCTTTTTTCTTATCATCAAACTCTTAAATCATTTTTTCCATATTATCATTGGGGCCAAAGACTGGTTACTCTTTGGTTTTGGATTATGATGGAATAAATCAAATTGGCTCATTAAAGTGATTGCGCTTCTTTCTCTTGTGAAGTAGCGGTCCTTCAATGTAGTTCTCGATGCATTTTTCATCTTGGGTCATTCGGAAACAGCCTCTTTGTGTTGGTAACACAAGAGTAAGGCTGCGTACACCCAACCCCCCTTACCCCGCACTTTGCAGGAGCCATTGAGGCATTGGGGTAATGTTGTTGTTGTATCAAACTCTTAATCATAGTGGTTGTAGGCTTTTAGTATGCCTACTCTCAGACTATGAGTTATTACCGTTCATGTCAGGTTTTTTTTTTAAATGATAATAGTTTTCAAAATTTAATTCCTTTTGGTGCAGATAAAAAATGATGAATTTCTGTTATACTGGCCTGCAGAGCTGTACACTGCTGTTCCTTGTCGCCCGATATTCCCTAGGGGCTTTTTGTGGGATGAAGGTTTTCATCAACTTTTGATCTGGTGGGGTATATATTTCAGTTGCCTCTTCATCTGCATTATATTAAGCTTAAGAGTAATGACTAACTGTCTAGTATCTGCCATTATTGCGTTTGGTTTAGGCGCTGGGATATTCGTATTTGCTTGGATATCATTGGTCACTGGTTAGATCTAATAAATATTGAAGGTTGGATTCCACGTGAACAAATTCTGGGTGCTGAAGCTTTAAGGTAACTATTGCGGACTGCTGGTTTTTCAATATGGAAGTGTTCTGCAATCATGTTATTAACTGTCAGAAATTTTAATTTTGTGACTTCTTCATCCTGCAGTAAAATTCCTGAAGAATATGTTTCCCAGTATCCATCAGACGGCAATCCTCCAACATTGTTTTTGGTTTTACATGGTACAGATGTTTTAGTAATACTTAAATAGTAACTGAAAATTCTTTTTTAGTAATAGAAATGTACAGCTTTTGGATGCTATATCAGAACTCAGAAGTGTCCTATCTGTCTTAAGTATCAAGTATTTATTACATGTTACTTTGTGAGAGGTATCATCATTTTAATTATTGGTAATGAACCATAATATGTGCCAAAAGAAATTAGGGTGAATGTTTTGTGAGAGAAGGAGATCAGTAGCGGTGGATGTTGGGTGAGAGATGAGTAGTGGTGCATTCTTGCTGTTGGTGGCAGTGGTGAACGGATGATGGGTGGCTGGTGGGTTAATTTTTGGTGGATGTGGTATTATAGGGTGAGGGCAGCGTAGTCATTTAGTGTATCGTATTTCTCAAATCTCAAAAGTCGGAACATTTCTAGAGAATAGGAAAGAGTTTATATTACATGTATGCTTTTTTGAGAAGTATCATCCTTTTGTCTATTGGAGTATAGGTAATGAACGATAATATGTGCCAAAAGAAATCAGTGAACTAGAGATTCGAAGAGTTTCACACCCTTGATTAGCTGTAATCTGAATACATTATTTGATAATACCCTGTCAGATTTGTCCCAAAAATATACCATGTGTTGTATACAATCTCATCCAGCTTACTGACACCTCTTCCAGATCTGGTCTCTGGAGTGAAGACAGGCCAATTTACTGCAGCTGAAAGCAGTGAGATTTCATCCTTCTTGGATTGTGCATTGATTCGCCTCGATGCATGGTTTAAATGGTTCAATACGTCGCAATCAGGTGTGTTTTTTTTTGCTCACTTCTATGTACGTGTCAATGATTATTGCATTGTGTAGGATTTATCTCTTCTCAATCCAAATGTACGTGAGAATACTCTTTGTTTGCAGGAAAATTACCCACCAGCTACTTTTGGCATGGTCGAGATAATGTTACTATTCGGGAACTGAATCCACAAGTATGACCTGACTTTTCTACGTTTCCAGTTATCGTTTATTCATATATGCAGTTCATTGTAATTCAGAATCTGACTGATGTTCTCATGATAACTGGGTATTTACTTGACATCTGGAAGACCTGTTCTGTACCTGAAGCTTCTGGCTGTGCCCATTAAAATCGCAGCCTTACACATTCCCTTTCATGTCTTTTAATTTTTGATGGGCTGAAAGTTTGGCGGCTATAGAACTCTTAACTACCTTAGTTTGAAAAAAATGCTACATTCACAATTCCGAGCGTATTTTTATGTTCGACTAAATTCTTCGGTAAAAAATCTGAAATATGGAGTTCCCTTAAGATTAATGTGAAAATGAAATCTATGAATCACTCAATTTGTCAATTGTTTTCCCTCTGGCTAGCATGTTGTTTAGAGTTACTGTAGAAGATGACAAACACTCAACCAAGAAAAAAGGATTTTAATAACTATGATATGAATGAAAATACGGACGTACAGTTCATTGGGGATTGAGCATGTTCAGTAACTAGCCCTCTTTGTTTATTATCTTGGAATGTTTTTTTTAATGCCTTTGCTTATGAAGGTTGGACTTTGCGATTTTGGCATATTATCCTAATTGAGACAAAGTTGGTAAAGCGGACGAAGTAACTGATTCCAAAACCTGTCATACCTCAGCACAATTGGGTGTCATCTATGAAAATTCCGTCTATGCACACTTTTTTTCAATGACCAATAAAGGCAGTTTATTTTGGAACCTTGCAGTCACTGTCATCCGGCTTAGATGATTATCCACGTGCTTCCCACCCCAGTGAAGATGAACGACATGTGGACCTTAGATGTTGGATGCTTCTTGCTGCAGATTGCTTGCATAGAATTGTCAAACTCTCTGATAATCATGGACTAGGAAAGGTATGAAGTAAAATCAGTTGTGATTTTCAGATTTTAGTCTGTTTGATCAGTCAATGAAGTTTTTACCGGAAATAGCCTCTCTGTCACCCCTTCAAAACCGTATTTGTAGAGGAGATTCTGCAGATGTAATTTTGGTATATGGGCCTTGTTATCTGTTTGATCACTGAGGCTTATGAATGGCTTTTTACAGGATTATGGTTTAATGGCTCAACAGTTGTCAGATTTTGAAATACTCAACAAGGTCGGTAATCTTAGCATTTCATTGTCAGATTGGACCTTTGGGTTGGTAATCAGTTCTATGATTAAAATTTGATCATTATCCTGTTTCTCATGAAGGCGTAGTGTTCAAATTAAAAAGACATGTCTTTGCTAGGGCTTGTTGGAGCACTTATATCAAATGACTTGGTTAATTGGATATATCTTTTCATTTTGTCTGCTCTACAGATGCATTTTGATGAGGATCATGGTGCATATTTTGATTTCGGTAACCACACTGAAAAGGTTTGCATTTTCCATTACTCTTTAGTAAACTGGACATGATAATAAATTTCAGATCCTAACCCTTTCCTGACTTTTTGTCACTCTTTTCATCTAGTTTCTGCTTTATGGTAGAATGCCCTTATAACTACTGCTACACATAATTTGCTCTCACACGAGTATGTCTCCGCCTCATTTCCTATTTCTTACTATTTCGATAATATTACAAAATTAACTTTTTGCCAATAAAAATAAGAGAATTTTGTAAATAACCCCCTTTTATGTACTAACTTTTACAAATAACCCCCTTTTATGTCTATTTTTTCTAATAACCCCCTTAAATATCACTTAAT
>JAOWBH010174635.1:0-10408 GCA_028566215.1 Silene coronaria
CAACTGCGACTGTCCCGATAAGATAGACAAATTCTTGTATTGTAGTTATAAGATAGGGTATGAAATAGGCTACAATTATTCAAACGAGCAAAACATAATGAACTCGATTTCAAAGGTAGAAAAACAAGTCAATTTTGCTATGTGAGGCTTATTTGAATGGTAAGAACTGCCTTTCCTCATGTATTTCATCATATGAACGCATAAAAGTATCAAGAAACTAATGTCACACTTATGCAGTTTGATATTTCATATTTCACAAGGAGAAACCACACTCAAGCCTAATGACAAATGAGACCAGATTATTAATGTTCCAGGCCTAGGAAGCTCAATAGACCTCAGAATTTAAGTAGTTTACCAAATTAATTTTAGTCAAATCTAATTAGCTTAAGGCATGTCAAAAAGGTCAAGACTCGATTATTGAGCTTTGTTTTCATGAATAACGTGTCAAAACCAAGTACATGGATAACTAAATTGGGATTCAAATGCAGAAACAATGCAAATTATCATCACTGAAATATAATTCACCAGAACAAAAACTAAATAAAGAAAATAATATGTTTTAAATTTTTTTGAAATTTTATCATTTATTTTTGGATTTTTGAATTATTTTGAAAGAAATAAAAAATACACAATGCAACAATTAACACACGACTGAAATAGTCATCCTCCCCCAAACCTAGATCTTACAGTGTCCATAATGTGACCCTACAGCATAGCAATCACACAAAATCCAACAACATCAACAACCTAGAGGACACATCTAACGAAAGGGAAGAAGAACAAAAATAATGAAAGTTAACACAAGAAAAGAGAGTACAAGGATAGAGATTACCAGGTGCATGCATAGAAGCTCCACCAAACCAGCTCAAAAATATGGGATAACCGCGATAAACCAATGCACATCTCCAACGTCATCAACACGACCCAAAATCCGGATGCCTCAATCGAATGAACCAATACTCGATCGAGTGTCTATAAGACTGAAGCTGTCATTTTTTGTATTCAATAACCCACAATCGGTATTATCAAGGCAACTAAGTGCTCTTAATAGAAGATCGAAAATCTGCACATGTGCTACACAAAGACATATGTAGCACCAATAAAAAGTACAAGCAAACAAAATAAGCAATGAATAATGTTCGGGCTCATCAAACTCAAAGTCCAATTTAAAATACGAGCATTTGTGGTCATGGCCCTCCATATCATCTAATTTCTCATCCATCTCAGGAGCTGTCTCCATCTCCATGACTCTCATGGGTTCGTCTTTAAAAATTTCTGCTTCTAGATCATCTAGCTCAACTTCCAAGTCAACAATTTCTTCTGAGTTATAAACGAGCTCAGGATGAGGCTCATCTCCATAAATCAATTTCTCTATCTCGTCCACCTCCCCTCTCCAATAGGATGTCCTATCCAATGGTAAATCAAAACAAATAGGAGCATTGATAATATTAATCATATATCAAGAAACTTCTATGTCAGGAGGGCGCGATGCTTTGTCAAGACCAAATGTGATAGTGTCATCTCCAATATTAAAAGTAAGTCTCCCATGCCTAACATTAATGACTGCCCCAACTGTGTGTAGGAATGGCCTACCTATAATAATAGGAACTCAATAATCCTCATCTATATCGATTACTACAAATCAACTGGAATAAGGAATTTCCCTATTATAACTGGCACATCTTCTAAGACACCCATAGAGCTCTTAACAGATCTGTCAGCCATTTGGATGGTCATATTAGTACATTTAAGTTTTGTCATGTTCAGTTGTTTGCAAATATTATAGGGCAGGACACTAACACTCGCACCTAAGTCACATAAAGCATTATCAATAGCTAAAGGCCCTATATTGCAAGGAATAAAAAAACTCTATGGATCCTTAAGCTTAGGTGGAGAATTTGCTTGCAATACGGCGTTGCACTCTTCGGTGAACGCTACCATCTCCACTTCATTAAAAAGGCCTCTTCTTTGTCAAGATTTCCTTCAAAAACATTGCATAGGCCGGCACTTGATTGACCAACTCAGTAAATGGTACACTCACTTTTAAATTCTTTACAACTTCCATTGTAATACCCGGTATTAGTAAGAGGATTTAGTTATGCTAATTGGGATTAGTAAGAAGATCATTAGACTTATTAAGAATCCTATAAACCTTACACGAGAGTAATTGGACCAACCGAGCACCTTAGCAAACCGTGTATGAGTTGAGAGGGGGGACCGAGTGAGTGCACTCGGCCGAGTACATAGTACTCGGCCGAGTAAGAGAGCACTCGGCCGAGTATAGTGGTACTCGACCGAGTGGGTGTACTCGGTCGAGTGACTCGGTCACTCGGCCGAGTAGCACTGTGTCAGACAGGTTTTTAAGAATTAGATTTCCTCCTAATCCATTCATTCTTATCTTCTTCCTCTTCTCTCTAAATCTACCCTTTCTCTCTAAAAACCCTCACAAACACCTTGGATTGACATGCTAAGCTTGGATTGGAGATCTTTTCACCTATTTCCTTCCTCTTTTACGATTGTAAGTAAGATTTTCACCTTTTCTCTTAACACTAGAATTTGGGGGGTTTTTACATTTACGGTTAATTAGTTTTGATAGTTAGTTTATGAGTAATTAGTGAGTAATAATAAGGGATTTTGGTTAGTATATTAGTTAGAATGGATTATAATAGCTAGAATATCATTATTGTAGGATGAGATGGTCTTGTGAGACGGGATCGAGCTTGAGACGATTAGCTTATTGGATTATGTTTTGAGGTAGGTTAATCCTACTCGGTTTCAATATGTATTATGTGTACGTTGATATTTATGCATAAGTAATCTCACATGAATGTCATAAATGCATTATAACATGTTTAGCTTGGATTATATCATTTAAGATGATTTAAGGGGATATTGGATGCATTATAACATGTTATGGGAATGAGTATTTGATCTCATGTTATTGGCATAATTGAATTGAGGCATGAATGTGATTGGTAAATGATTGGAAACAAATGATAAAGATTCGTATGCAAACATGAGGTATATGATGCTTTAGATGGTTTATATGTTGGCTTATATGATAAAATGCATTGTTCATGATTGTGATTATTGGAGACGGATGGTGGTGGTGATCGTGTGGTAGTTGTTGAGGAGACGTGAGGTGGTTGAGAGACCGTCTCATGCTTGGGTCGCCTATTGGGGCTTCCTACTCCAATAAGGATATGCACATTAATGACTTGAGTATGGAGAGACTTACGGTGCGCCGTAACGTCGAGCAGGTTCTGGTTAGCGCCCGGGCCCGCACTTGGGTGCGTCCCAGTACTTGATTCAGACTGCAGTCCGGGTAGTGGGGGTGAGTTGTGATGCGGTGGCGCCACCATGTGTTAAGTATGAGAGTGAAGTTAGAGGTATGCTCTTAGTGTGACACTTGTTGGCATTTCATAATCATACTTGCATACATCCATTATACCATTGATAGCATTATATACATATCGTATTATTGAACTGACGTTGTATGGTTGTGTGTTTGTCACCTATTTCCGGGGTGGCCCGTGTTGATCCATATGATATTTCCGATCATATGGGGAGCAGTTGACTTTCAGGTTGTCGTATTACATTCGGGATGAGGCCGCACTACGAGGATGAAGTCAAGTAGTAGATATGAGATAAAGGTTATAGAATAGACGAGTTGTATTTATTTTATGTTCACTCATGTTATGTAATGACCTAAATTGTATTTATAATAAAATGTTCTTCGAATTGGAGTTTTGTAATCACTACCTCGGGCAACCGAGATGGTAGCGCCCATAATTACCTTGACCAGGTTATTGGGGGTGTTACAATTACACTTCCTAAGCGGACATGAATTGCACGAAATGAACATGCGAATCAATTTAATTTCACAACTTAAATCAGAATCACACCTTTTTTTCAACATATTTGTTATAAGTGCCTGCACTGATTATTGATTAACCAACAACTTCGGCGTGCATGATAAAGGTTAAACATTAGATAAAGGGATAGTTGCAGAAACGTAACATTTAACAAATGAATCCATATATTAAGATAGGACAATGAAACTGTTACTAAAGGTCTTGCATGTAATTATAAACTTGTATATTGAATATTGATTACCTACCAGTCGGAGTCGTAATAACCTTCACTTCAAGAGTTTTCAACATAAGCAATGACGCGATTTTCTTCAGGTCGCACCTGCCTTGCTTTCTGTTTGTGAAATGTCTTTTTTTTTACAATGGAAATTTTGGCACTTGTAGTAGCGTTCTACTATTGTGCGACCCCTTCGTATTGTCATTGTTCCATAGTTGTTTTCACGCACTAACTGTTTGTCATAATCATACAATACTTTTGATTTTGGGTTCCCTTAATAAAAAGCTTTGCCCACAACCTGAACACCTTGGCCATACTGTTCTTATCAGTTTTCGAAAGTTTGTTAAAAACAATTGAGATTAACTCTTCTTTTTTTAGAAATGCATGATGTTCTACATCGCTCAACATATCAGCCTTTTTCACATCAATCGCTCGAAAAAGATTCTCATTTTTGAATTGGCCAATTTTCTATTTTTTATAATCTTTGATAAATCTCTCTTTATCAAGTGTGTTGTGGAAATACGTTTGCTTGCAAATGTTGGGATCCATTTTAAGAACGAAGGTTGTTTGTGGGTTTCTGAATTTTTATTTTCTTGAACTTTTGATCAAGGAAGATTTAAATGGTAAGGTTGTCCAATGTTTTAGTAATGAAGAAATATATGGAACAAGTACAAAGTGAAGGCCAATAGTTTCAGATTGCTTACAACAGTTTATCTGCAAATTATTGTAGCTTAGTAATAGGCGTGTAGTATTAACATAGGGTACTTATTACTTTTGTTTGCACATGTTTTCCAAATTAACTTGAACAGTCATTTCATACTTTTTCTGGATTTAGTGGAATAAATAGTGCAGTTTCTATTACACTTAAATGGAGTAATAATGTAACATATAAATGTATTCATTTCACTATTTATGCCCATTGTTATATGACAGTTACTTGTGATTATTGTTTTGCCGACTTGACCTGAAATCACTTTCGCTGTAGTGCTGTAATCTGAAATTATACATAATTTACATAAGCAAGTTATGGTGATCTATAACATAGTTTCCAAAATAACTGATCCCATAAACATGCTAAATTAAAATATGAGCTGGCAGAATATCCTTAATCCTAATAATCAAATTCCCGACTTACTTGATAAGCAAAATGTATGTGGCCTGGTGTTGAGTTGTTCGAAAATTGACTAATTGGTTTATTAGGCATTGTTGCATTGATTTTTCTTGCTGAAACTGCAATTGACACAATTGTATCTGTTATACAAATAATACTGCATAAGAGTTAGGACAAATGACAGAGCAGTTATACCAACATGATTTGTTGAATTTGTTCTTAAATAAATGAAATGCCCATTAAGTGTCCTTGTATTAACATGCCCTAGAGAAACAAGAATCAAAAAAATATACAAGCTAAAACGTCTTCTTACACAAGTATTCCCCATTTTCAAACTATTGGTTTGCTTTTGTTTACAGAGTGGATGTAATAAATTTTCTGTGACAAAGACAGATTTCGTTAGGGAGTTGATTTCAAGTTATTCAGTAATATCTATTGACGCTTCTGATCTGGTATTAACTTTGGCTGTAAGTGGTGTGTTGAGGTGGATTTTGTGTAAAATTGTATTTGATGGTCTTTAATTCGAACAACAGGTTGCTGTTAATGACAAGTGTTGTCGTTAAGCCTATTATGATTGTGTTCGGAGATGTTCGTTACAGGTTTTTAACCATTTGAAACATGCCATTGTCCTCCTGCCTAGTGTATAACGGAGATCAAGTCAACTGAATGTGGAGAGTAAATAAGTAGCATTGTAAAAAAAGATCATATATATATATATATTGATTTATAAAGCGAAACATAGACATTGGGACACCGTGTTTTTTTTTTTTTTTTCTGAAAATATTAGGTGTTTGCATACATAGAAGTTTGTCACGATCCGAAATCAGGACAAGTCTTCTGGCAGTAGCAGCATGCCTATAGAAGATAGGTGTATTTTATATGCCATAATTACGAAAGGAATCAATAATATTTCTGCCTAACCGAGTAACGTAATTGATCGTTTGTTCATGCAATGTAGTTGGATGACTGCCTATTTTGAAGATACATGAGGACAATGCTTTGTTCTATAACCTTTAACGACATCAGAGTAACCAGAATCAGTCCGGTCCTAATTTTTCTGAAGGGTCGGTATTTAGGAATGAAACGTTTAGAGAACGACTACGTATATGTGTATCAATTAAAGGTTGGTTCGTCAAGTAGTTTATATTCGAGTTATAGGAGACGTTCAAACAAACTTATTAATGATGATGACAACAGACCCGTTCAGAGTTATTCAGAGTTAAGTCTACTACCCCGTTAAAGCTGGTGATGTATATACAGCAAGAGAAATCTTTCCTTGGTAATTATAATGGTAGAACAATTAGAAGTTTTTGTAAACATCAACTATGCATGATCCTTACGATACAGGCTTGCGAATCTCAATGTTATATAATTGCATTCCTTATTTAGTTATAAATCGACCTACTACACAAATCTTATAATTAAGAAGCTATTAACATTTGCAACAGTTGTGAAAGGGTCTGACTGTGATGACAACTTAAAGTTAGTGGGATATCGAAATAGGAAGCGCAATACACCATCCATATAACACCGAGGAAAAAGGATGAAATGCAGCAGACCTGCCAAGCAACTACCAGGTTCTAAATACTTAATTTAAAAAAGTTATATAAAACTATATACACATAGTCCAAAAGTTTATAAAAGGAAGATTTCATATTAAGCATATGGAACATATATGAATTATCTTCTTTGAAAAAGAGGTGAAACAAAACAATGCAATCTGATGGCAAAGTTCAGCAATCAGAATCGTAATAGTCTTCGCTACCAGATGCATCATTGTTCACATAGCAAGCAATTTTACGAGGATGATCACACCTTTCCTGTATATCATTGCTTAAATCGAACCAATATACTGAAAGATATTTACAGTCTCTACTGACATATACAGCTTCATCATCACGTTGTACTACTAATTCTTTCATATAGTCAAAATACGGTTTTGAAGTCTTTGTTCCTACAAGAAACCACCTTGCCTATGTCTGGTATGTCTCAGCCATACTCCTCTTATCAGTCTTATCAAGGCGACTGAAAACGTTTGTCATCAACACTTCAAGATCAAGAAGTGGATGATTACCATGCTCACCAGGAACATATGCCTTAAGAACAGATGGAGTGGTGAATAAGTCCTTGGTTTTGTACTGGTCCTTTTTCCACTCCACATTGCGTTCCATAAACACAGCAAGATTGCTGGTATCTTTGTGGAGAATTTCGTAGGGTTTGTTTGCATACATGGTGATGAATGGAACCGATTGTCTGAAAAAAAATTAAAGATTGATTAATTCTAATATTAATTTGAATATAGGGATTGAGAAAGTGTTAAAGTATACATATGAATTTATATAGTTTGGAGGAGTGTAACTGCCATTATATTCATCTAATATGTAAACTAATGAATTATAAATAGTTGTGTCTTGTCATAAGTGCAATGAATGTATTACTTGGGAAATGGAAAAATCTAAATAAATAATATTAATATAACCCAATATTTGAAGGGTCATTCACCAAGAATGACATTTAGAGTGCTAATTTAGAACAAAAAAACTGTATGATGTCCAAACGCAAAACTGTACGGTTAATCAAATGTGGACATTTTTTCGTTTTTTTTATATATTATGTTTAGTAACTTACATAAAATTGATTTATTTAATTTCTTTGTTTTAAAAATTTCATTTTATTTATATCTATACTTTTGATTTTGTTTACATGTATGACCATTTAACTATACTAAACTATTAATATTATAGTCTGTATAATAAGACGTGGAAGCTACATAAAAATGTATTGGACTTACCTGGAGTCTTGATTTGATAATATAAACTTCATATTTATTAATTGAATTCCTGAAAAGAAGTTATGTAACATGTTAGCGAAATACTATATAGTGATGCAACAACAACTTGCTAGCGATTTGGAAAGCAAGCTTCACTTGGCATTATTGTTTGTAAAAATTGCAACTATAGTCAGCCAACATATCAACGGATTTAATTTATTATTCCCAAATAGAGGCAGTGCTAATTAAGATGCTACTCGTTTCACTCTTAATCCTAATCTATTTTCCACTTGACAACGTCTTGACTTACTTATTTCGACCTACCTCTATTCTTAAACCAGTGGTCAGTTTTGTTTGATAACGGTCAGAATTTTTGCTTCTAATGTAAATGGTTACAAACTAACCACCAAATTACACCAATTACACGTGTGTAAGCTACGCCATCAGCATGACCAACTAAGGAAGTGACATACAACTTTTCCTTGATTGGGCATGGTCTTAGAAACATAGCTATTCTTAATATTGTGAAAACGTAAAAGGGGAGAGTGACGTCATTTTACTTTTAGTTTCACATTATAAGAAGTTGATAAACATAACATTAATCGTTCATACGACATTGAATTGTTTAAATATCTGCAGACATTATATGTTCAAAGGGGTATTGATCAGATAGCTATGATAATATAGGCACAGTAGTAGACATAATTCACATTTCTAATCTCCATTACCTTATGTTCAGCAGAAAAATCGATTAACTTGAACGGTTGCTGTGATTTAAAGTTCAATTTTCACGCAAATCCGCTTCAAAATAATCGTGGCTAGTTTAACTATAAGGTGGTAGGGGGGAGGGGAAGAGGATAAGTTGACATACACCTGTTCAGACTCTAAATAAATCAGTGAATAATTTCTAAGAGGTTTGACATAAACTTGGGCACCATTATATCATTAGCGTATATATCATCGTAATCTGTAAAGCATACAATTCTAGCATTTAGAGACAACAATAACGATAGGTTCAACTTACAGATCTAGTAAACCAAGGTAAAAAATTGTTATATCAGAGCACATGTACTACAGGAACCTAATCGACAATAAGGCCAACTGATAACCAAATAGATGATCAAATGCAATAAGCAACTTACCTCTGCATATAACAACATCAAGTTTCTTTAATGAACATGAACTATCTCTTAGCAGGAAAAACAATCAATATAACTTGCTACATAACCAACACTTGAATTTGAACTGCTATATATTATGGTTGTTATACAGTCTGTTACAGACTGTTGCAGATGTATTAAAGCGGAATGTTTCGTATATATAATCACAATTGGTCACTCATACCTCGCAAGGAATTGATTATATTTAAACAGTGCCAAGGAAAAACACTTACATCATAATTTGAAAATCATCAACCACTACTAAAGGCGATGTATACGATACATTGTCCAAAATAACCTAGGACACAATGGGCCAAAAGCAACTACACAATACGTTAGCATAGTAACATATAACTCAGCAAGCTGTTCATTGTTCAAAATGCTCCTAACTTATAACAGATTGACTAATTAAACTTATAAGAGAACCATATTCATAATGTTGATTAGCGTTTTGGCAAAACAACACCAACTTGGTCTCCATGAAAGCCTTCCCCAAAATTGAGAATAAAAATACTTGCTTCATTCCTGATGCTATCCTGAATCATACCTTTCAACATTTCGTGTGTTGTTGATTTTGGATTCTTAGAAGTAATAGTAGATCCATGATCCTGTTTATGCAGGCTGCCTATTCCACCCATAAGTATTGGTGCTGCTACTGGGTTTTCCCCAATGTCTATACCATATATGGTTGAATTATAGTCGACTATTCTACTTGTACTGTACATACTTTCTGCATCAGATTCTGATGGCACGTTTTTAGATCCAATCTACGTACGAGATTATTAATATAATCTTCTGCATTTTTTGTCACCACGATTGAATTGGGACGTCTGTAAGATAGATTTAATCACATGAAATACTGCATAATCGTTCTGCACAGTGCTCGAACAAATAGTAGTACAATGAAAATAAATGTACAGTAAATAGGATAATAATTTGTAAATAAAACTTCAAGAAAGTTCAAAATTTGTCTAAAGTACCGTGTGTTTCATCCTGAAGACGTGAAACACCCTGCACTTTTCGAATATTAAATAATCGCTTTTATTTAAATTAGTTTTAGCTTAAAGCTATTTTTTTAAAAAATATAGTTTTAGATGTAGAAAATATTAGTCGCAACTATTTTACCATTTAATTAGTATAGCTAGTTATAATCGGTTCCATAGCCTTTCCGACTCATTTTCGAGTTTTTTTGGGCTTAAAATTGTGTTGGGCCTATTTCCTCCTACTCCCTTCTCCTCACAACTCAAACCCTCATTTCAACATCTTCATCTTCCTCCT
>JAOWBH010174646.1:0-10408 GCA_028566215.1 Silene coronaria
ATATATATCACATTATCCATGCTCGTTCATGCTCGTTGGACGATAAATTTCCGTGCATTTTATAACGTGTCGAGTGTAACTACACGCGACACAAAATTCCGATCATGTATCAACATTAAGCACAAATATTCGTCATGAGATGGCATTTAGTACGAATATTTCAGATAGGTAATAGGCACATTGTGCACATGTATAAGTGCAAATAAAACACATGACTCAATCCTATATAATTCATAAGAATTGTCATATCGCTTATTAAAATAATATCAAGTTTGTCAAAATGGTCCCCATGAATATTATCCGGAAAAATCATAATAAAATAGAATCCGAGTATTAATTAATACTGCGCTGACGAGACATGCTACTAGTTCAAATAACAACCAACTGATTTATTAGCTAAATAAATAAAAGATGTAGTGCATTGACCATGGTTATTCTTCTTTTGCAATCGTCCTCAGATGACTCACTTGAGCCTGTCTCCGAAAGGTACCCATCCATGATGCCTATTACCAACCCAAGGGTGTTCATCTCTCCTATAATTATCACATCATCAACAGAGTCGGAGTCAGGGTCAGAGTGACCCTGCCCCTGCGGTCCATTTACTTCAGGTTCCTCAGCACTCTTGCTCAAGTCTCCCTCCGTACCACCACTGATTTCTATTACCTCAAGGTCCTTACAAAAATCTTCAGGCATAGGTTCCTAAGATTCATCTCCATTAGTCGCACGACTACCCTGCCCCTGTTCTACTTCTTTCTCAGCATTTTGCCTCTTCAAGTAATAAAATTGATCTCTCAGTCTCATGGAGACAACCTCGTAACTCATGTCTTTCGGGTATTAATTTCTATCCTCGTAGTCTGGATGGTTACGTAATCATGTGGTATGGATGTCATAGTCCCTCATGTATGTCTGTTTAGCATCTCCCATGTCCGTTTAGCATCTCCCATTCCCCCTTCTTCGGGAAGAGTGCTAACCAGGGTCAAGGCCCTCAGGCGTGTGTCAGTCAAGTACCTACTATCCCATTGCTTCCCATATGACTCCATGTGCACCTCTAATTGTCGAACATGAGTGTCAAAATCATTGTCAGGGTGCATCCTAAACTCTTCTGGGAAACGAAATGGGGGAGAACTCATCCTAGGTAAGGACGCAATTACAGTTAATTAGAGTATATCTTAATATGCATATACGTGCTTAATCAATCAATTTCACAACTTGTTAACTCAAGTAATTTATTATTCCGCTTCGTGCTAAGCATTGTCATCACTTTCTTCCCAGCTAGTGGTGTAAGTTTTACGTGGACCGGACTTTATTAGTACACATCACATATCATTATGTCAAAAAGAGTAGTAATTTAAAACTTTAACCCTGTCATTACCATATATTTGTCTATGTGATTAATAATCTAATGTTCATGTTATGTATACACACTGTTAGAACATATTATCAGGACTTGTGAACTCTTAATGTAACTCCTAACAGTATCTATTATTAATGCAGGCATTGTGAACAACACACAACACGTTGTCACTTTGAAAATTCACAAATAAATAACCATTTAACTAAGTCATGAGCTACCATATTTTAGAAAATGCATAGAGTTTCCGTAATGTAAGAGTTGAAATGAAGTTCAATATGCAAACCATTCATGTCATCGACTCCATCACTATTATCATTACTACTAGTAACTTCCTTGTCATTCCATGTTATTAAAGCATGTTGTCAAGACATCGGAGTAGAATTTGAAGTTCATTTGGTAGATTTCATTACAAACACCAACAACCATGCATATTTGCAAGTACTATAAAACATGCATCAAATTCCAAAAATTACTAATAAATAACCGTTCAATTAGTATCTGAGTTTTTTTGCTTTTTAGAATATATAAAGAGTTACGGAAGTAGGGGGGTTGGAATTAGGTCCAAATCACAGTTAATCAATTTATTGTGATATTTGCAATGCAATTGGTCCGAACAGATTTCTATCAGCACATTGTCGCGAAACAAGGTCAACTTACAAAAATCACAATTAAATAACGACACGACAAGATTTTATGAGACTTATCAACTTGAAAACTTCTATGTGTCTATTATATCACGCAATTGAAATAAATCATAAATTATATGCACCTATTAAATGAGAAATTTTACAAAAATGGTCAAAATCGCCACTGTAAAGTAATTTTTCGACCATGGTTCACTAAAACATTTATTGCTCTTAAACCATAAATCATTTAGGCATAAACCAACGTCCAAAGAAAGATAAGTCATAGAGCTATATCACATAAAATTTTCGTCCATATATATGGTGCACATAAGATTTGGCAGCCAAAACAATTAGAGGTAAAATTTTTAGAAATTTAACTGAGCATCTAATTTACGCTTCTTACGAAACCACAAGTAAACTCGCTTATTTCCGATCAAATACACATTAATATCTTAGTACACTTAAAATGAGTAACTCGATATCTTACTACCAACCCAATAAGTTAAAACGGGTTCACAATAGCCATATCCTCTCACGTATACTAGCACATTTATGATTGTAGTACACATAGTACCTTTACATCATCGCTCTTACGATTCTATTCTCACATACCCTTCACCATCGGTTCTCATCATTACTCACAATCAATAGTTTTCATCTCATATAGCTTCCAAGTTCAACATCTATCGTATATCACCTCATATATCACACAAAATCACGTCGAACTTTATACCTCGAAGTTGTGCATTCTTGCAGCGGAGCAATAGTGAATACGTAACGACTAACAACAATAATAATGATAACAATAAGAAACGCATAACATTCACGTTATCTACCCTTCTTTCCCTTTTATCACAGTGACATGTTCAAAGTTAGTAGGGCCAGACTAGGGACGTCTTCCCAATCTTTTAAGAGGGCTCCTTACCAATTCCTACACCGGGTTCATTTTATAAGACTCCTCTTAAGTTCATTAAATTCATTTGTTCAGGCCTGAGGATCGTTTGCTCGGAATCCACTTTAACTTGTAACACCCTCTTTTAAGCAAGAGCCTTAACAAGACATTCCTGATTAAACAAGACTGCTACCACAGTTTTCGGAGGCAATGAATATCAAATGAAACAAAACCAAGTACTGTACAACCAATTTCGCCTTTATGAACTTAATACAATAATCGTTGCGAGTAACAAAAAGGTCGACTAGCTAAGATAAATAAACTCTCATGTCATTTACTCAGCTATACTAGACTTTATCTTTGTCACGCACCCAATTACTAGCACCGCTATGACTACAACTTCTAACCTGGACATGTCCAATAGACTGCTCCTCATTCAATCGGAAATTATTAAATGGATCAACATAGACCACCCCGAAAATAGGTGACAGAAAACACAAGACAATACACGATCAACAATATGCCAAAATAAACAGTGATGAAACAATTCATAAAAATAAATACAAATACGTCGGAACTTAAATATAACTCACCGCGTCAAATATCACATCTCGGCTCACGACCTTATTTGTAACCATGACTACTGTCACGGCCCTCAATGTATAAGTGCCCTCGACACTATCACCACACGTCGAGACTAATTTTATATTTTGCATTTCATCAGGACCACAGCGCTTCAACTCCCTGTGCCTGGCCTACCAGTTCTTTAGGTCTACAACCACAACTGTGCCTGGCCTACACATTTCTCATAATCAACACCACAAGACCGTCAGGACATAACATTTAATTCAATAAATCAATATAACTATCACAGTCACAACAAAAGTTATTCAATGCTCAACATAAAATCATTATAAGACCGTCTCAGCATATAATTATATTTAATCGCGACATAACTCAATAATAACATAAATTAATTAGGAAAATCCTACCTCAACAAATTTCGTCTCAGCAGTAAAATCACAAAAGCAAAAGGCTCTCTTCCGGATTCCGCTTGTAAATAATTATAATATAATAATAGGCGATTAACAACGAGTTTAGGTAACTTATGAATTAATTAACTAATTGAGATGCGTGTACACACGCCAGCCGTAACTAATCATGGCCTAGGCACGGCTACACGAAGACCGGTCCTGGCCAAGACCGTGTTCGGTCATAGCCGAGCCACGCTCGGTCACGATCGGACCCTACTGCTTGTGTCACGACCGAGCCCTACCCGGTCACTGTGTATAATTCGTAACTAAAATTCAGTCTCACAATCGTAACTAAATTTCCACTACATCTTCTAACTCATACTATATACTAAATGATGAGACAATAAAAGATGCGATGAAATTTATGTTTAAAATTATTAAAAGGAATTAGGCTAGTCATATGATTAAACTGACGATCAAAGGATGGAAAGGATCAATGAAACCGTCACACAACTCCGCGTCGTATCTGCTACTCGTCCCCTTTCCCTCTCTCAGTCGATCTCCCTTTTCTTTTTAGGGTACTCTTTTTTTTTTAGTCAGTTGAATGTTTCATAAGAGAATAAGAAAGATTCAAGGAATGGGCAATCCCATTCACGCTACACTCTCGGCCTAGACGAGCTCCACACACATCCCAACATCATCTCGTAGTTCTAACTCGATTCCCGACTCATAAATCAAGCTTATAAAATATTAGGTGTTGCATAAAATACTTTTTATAAATTATAAACTATAAACGCGAATTATAAAATGTTACTTATAAAATAAAATATTTAATAAAATTATGATTTAACTCAATATTAAAATTATTAAAATATGACGTATTATAATTACTCTGTCAGATATATGCTTTCTTACTGGTCTCTCTCCAGTTGGTCTAAAAAATAATTATTTCTCTCTGGACATGCAAAACCTTTCTAATGAAGGCAAAAGGATATCTGACGCAGCATTTGAACTCTGGGACAGATTAATCGTTAAACCCAAAAAAGGATTCTCTGAGGTACGGTTCAAATTCCAAGGTCAAGGTTATATTCAGCATGAGGAAATCATTTTCCTTGCTTATGTATTTTCTAGGCTTATTATGCCTAAGAGCGGAGGGTGTGTTCGTAATTTCATCCCTCTAGTCGCAGAAATTTATGTATGTGCTGGTCCTATCCCACTAGCTCCTTTAATTCTACGCTTAGCGTATAGAAACCTTCGTAATTGTCACGAAGTGGCCACAAAAGATCCAGAAAATGAAGGAATTCCAAGTCTTGTTTCGCCATGTGGAGTAAGTGGTCCTTCGTGGATCTTGTCTTACTGGGCGTTATTATATATGCCTTACCACAGCGCTGTCGATCCTCAAGCTTTCACAAGGAAATCCCCTTATCCCCAGTACATCAGCTATGCAGATTTTGACATTAATGCGTCCGACTTCAAAATTACTAAATCAGCAGACAACATTGTAGATTCTTTTCTTTGTCAAAAGAACTCCTTGTGTGCAGTCACTCAATGTTTTATCTTAGAATATAGATTATCAGAGTTTTAAACCTCTGTTTTCAAACAATGTCTTCCTCCATGGATTAATTTCATGGACTTCCCTGTCTTAGAAGGCTCGACCAAACAAATTTAGGAATGTTTCTACATCCTAGGGATCTACCCTACTCTGCCTTCAACACCATGGACTCTGGCGTGGAAGTGTATAAATTCTCAGCTTGTTGCTCGTTAGTTTGGCCTTTTTCAATCCCTTGCTATGTCATATCTCTGGTCGCTAAACAACTCCTGCCACGCAAGAGCAAACTTATTTTTAACGATGTCCAGCAACGTTTCCGCAAGCCTGTCCCTGCAACAGTTTACACTTGTTGGCGGTATCGCCATGGTGCAGCCACGTCGTCCCATAATCAATGGTGGTCCTTATCAGCCTGGTGTTCTGCAAATACACTCCTCCAAGCATCTCAAATGTTGAAAAAGAGTATCATAGGTACCTTCTACTTTTTATTAAAGTCTTCTACTTTATAATTACCCGTTTATTATGGTTTTAACCCATGTCTTTTTCTAGAGCCAAGTCTAACTCGGGTCCAAAGACCAAAGAGTTAGTCAATTACCGAGCGATGCAAATTAGCTTTGTCTGTGAAAGGCAAGTACCTCCCCAATTTTCCAGGAGCTGATCATCCTCATAGATTCCTGGACAAGATTTGACCTTCCCCCATCATACTTTGTTCCAGAGATAAGCTATCAATCTCCAAAATGTGTTGATTCTAAAGGAAAATGGGCTCTCTAACCAACCGAATATGATGAAACCGTGGATGAAATTCCTCTGCGCAAAGGTTCCACTTATTCAGGAGCTGGGCCCACATAAATTAAGATTTTAAAATCAGCGCATATATAAACATAGGCCACTCCTTCTCATGTGATTGCGAATTATGAGCAAGACAGAGTTGCTTCTCAACCTATCGACCTTTCAGACAATGAACAAATGGCTGAAGTTTCTTCAAATCCTTTTGGCAAAAAACAATCAGGCACCCTCTTAATTCAGGAAAACGCTGATCAGAACCAAGAGTATTGCACCCCCCAAGTTGGAGCACAAAAATTTACAAGCAAAGCGCTTGTAATACAACAAACAAAGCAAATCTCCCCTGATCAGGGATCTGTTTCTCCTAGGGCGTAAAATTATCACTCTGCCGACCATAATGAACCGGTTAATAAAGAGAACGCTGAACAAAGCTTAGTGGCCTCCTAACCTCCAAACCAGGAGGCTGCAACCCAGGACTCAACGCAAACAGCCTCTGAGACCCAAAACTTTCAAATTATAATCCAGTCTTCAGAAGAGAATTCCCTCAAGGATTCTGAGGCTATGCATACTCCTTCTCTAAACCATGATATCCCCCAAGAGAATTTTCTCAAATAGTTAACACTATTAGCGCTGACATGGCTCAAACAATCACCAATGGTAAGCACCGTGGTAAGCTCGCCCTATTCATTCCCTATTATAGATAAATTGGAGTGCCTGGCATTACTGCCAACCAACAGAGAGCTTTTACAGCATATTCATGACCTATGCCAAGTCTCAGGAAGTGCTTCTCCCATCCATGGTCAGATTCAGAATCATGTTGAAAAGATTAGTTAACTTCAGGCTCTGGCGCTGCGTGACTTTGAGAGGTATGAAGTCCTGAACAATTAAATCTATGCTGATACTTTATCTGTTCAGACTTTGTGCCACCAAGTATCCTCAGCTTATCACGCTTATTGTCAACATGAGCACCAAATTGAAGAACTTGATCGTAAGATTAAGGACGCTGAGAAGGTCCTTCAAGAGATGAAATCCAAACGCCAAATTCTATCCAATGATCTGCTAGAACTTCAAACTTCCTTGGGCCAACCAATTTATACAATTAAGGCCCAGATTGAAGATAGCCAGCAAAGGACTTCTTCCAGTCAAGAGCAATTGACTGCCATGAAGAACTTATGGGATCTTCGTACCCGATCCCCTATGCAAGAGATTACATCGTTCTTGGCTTTCATTCGCCAAGCTAATTTCATGAATGATCCTAATTAATCATTACGAAGCACTCACGTAATAGAACTTCAAAAAATTCCCGTTTATGTTTCTGCTATGTGTTACTCCATTAAAATCTTGTAGGTTGTATGCATTCCCTGATAAGACTCTAGTAATTTTAAATGGTCCTTCGATCTTGGCATTCATTTACCATAAAAATGGTCTCTCTGACCTTCAGGCAACCTCATCTTCCAAACTAAGTCTCCAACTTGGAAAGATTAAGCCTTTACTCGTGCATTATATGCTTTTGCAGTTTTAACCTTGTTTTTAATAAGGTTATTTAATGCTTGGTCTCTTAAATGTTTAACATCTAAGTTAGCAATAATCATAGATTCATGATAAGCACAAAAATCCAAAGAATCTTGATACAAAACTCGAGTGGATTCCACATTAATTTCAGTTGGAATTAGTGCAACATGTCCATAGACTAATTGATACAGAGTATACCCTACAACCCCCCTTTTTGAAGTTCTATAGGCCCACAACGTATCAAGCAATTTATCATGTCAACGTCTAGGATGATTATCAATCATTTTTGAAATTCCAACCTTAATCAACTTATTAGTTGATTCTGCTTGCCCATTTGCCTGGGCATAATATGGCATAGAATTAACTAATTTAATTCCATATTGTATAGTGAACTCCTTAATAGCAGGTCCATTACATAGAGGCGCTAGTCCACCGTGATGCTTTTAGGTATCCTAAAACGAATGAAAATAAACTCTTTTATGAAGTCCATCAAATCCTGTGTTTTGACAGTCTTAAAAGGTTTAGGTTCTACCCATTTGGTAAAGTAATCTGTAATGACCACCACATAACGATGGCCACTAGATGATGAGGGTTTAATTTCACCAATCATATCCATCGCCCAACCACGGAAAGGCCAAAGTTTAATGTTAGGTTTCAAATTATGAGCATAGACTCTACTCAAATGACCATAACTCTAATACTGCGTATTTCTGTAACGTGGGACTCGGCCGAGCAGTGAGGCGCTCGGTCGAGTGGCACTCACTCGACCGAGTACTTTGGTTAGGGATGTTGGATTACATTATGGAGTCGAGCAACTCGGACGAGTACAATGGTACTCGACTGAGGAGGGCTTACTCGGCCGAGTGGTTTTTGGACTCAGCCGAGTGCGCGTTTTGAATCCGAAAATCGAGCGGTTTTAATAAGGGTCATTAGCGGAGGATATATATATTTCATTTCGTCATTTCATTTGCATAATTCATTTCTAAACCCTCATTCCTACCCTAATCACTCTAATTAGTCTCTAGTTTCATTCCTCCGTTGATTTGTGGATTCCCCGTCGCGCTATTGCCCTTGCTTGGTAAGTCTCTTCGATTATTGGTTGTATTTGGAGTGAACCCTAATTCGTTTTGGGGGATTTGGGTGTTGTATTGATTGTATGGTATTGTATGTTTAATTAGGTGCCAACTTCGTAGAAGAACATTTCTAGCTGCTTCTTGATTGTATTGCTGGGTTTCCTTGAGGTAAGGTTTCCCTACTCAGTCTATAATGCATTATTGTGATTACTATTGTTGTTGTTGCATTATTATTGTTGATTTTACTGTTGTTGGTGGTCATGGAGGATGGTGGTGATTGTGATTTTGTGAGGCGTTGGGAGATGCTCTCACCCACGAGTTTCGCCCCTCGTGACTCCCATCACGGAGGGGGATGTGCACATTAATTATTTCGGGTCGCTCGTGCGTCAAATGGGGATTTGTTGGGATAGGCTACGGTCCCCCACTGGCGGCGGGATTACCTATTGCGATGGGTAATCCAATTGAAGGGTGGTTGTGGTATTGGTGGAAGGAGATGGGTGTTGCATTTACATTGATGGCATTTGCATTGATGGCATTATGTTGTTGTTGTAGTACTGACACTTGATCGCTGTGATCCATTCGTGTTGACGAATAGTGAGTAGTTCATGGCAGGTGACTTCACTTGAGCTAGCATGGGGTGCATCGGGATGGTCACAAATTATGATTTGTAGCTTCCGCTGAGACATTAGACATTTGTTATTTATTCTTTCATTTGGTATTTTTGGATTGATTTGGTTGTAATCGATTAAACTATTATTTAATAAAGTGTTCTTTGAAGGTTGATTTGATATGTACTACCTCGAGAAACAAAGGCTGTGGCACTTCAATTGCTAGAGATGGTTCTACCGAAGGCTCTTTAGTTGGTGGGGTGTTATAAAGTGGTATCAGAGCAACGATTTTTGAACCTAAAACAAATGAACCCAGTGAACGTAAAGGTGTAAAATAAATTGATCCGGGTAGGAGTTGTAAGGAGCTACCACAAAGGTCTGGGAGACATCCCAAGACCGCAAAATTGCCCCTCCAATTCCTAACTGGTCACTTGGGTAGGATAGACAGGTACTATGTAATGCATTGGTTGAATGTCGCATATTGCATGAATCATATGATGGCATGTTTGATATACTTGTGAGATACGGAGTAGTGATGGAAGCGTTGAGCATTAATGGTTTATTTGAATGGTTAATTGAATGGATTATTTGATTATGTGAAATGGAGAATCCGGAGTGCATGATGCCTGACTCGACCGAGTAGCGCATGTAACTCGGTCGAGTGATGTTCACTCGACCGAGTGCCCATGGTACTCGACCAAGTGTCTGTCTTGGATAATTTCTGTAACCTTCTGGAGTCACCCAACTCGGCCGAGTAGATGAGATGCTCGACCGAGTAGAGTGAACTCAACCGAGCGGTTTGAGAGTTGACCGAGTACTTATTGTTGATAAATTTGGGAGCATTCTAACATTGGGGCACACGGCTGAGCATATTTTGGGCTCGACCGAGTTAGACGAACTCGGCCGAGCGTATCTTGGGCTCGACCGAGTAGAGTGTATGGGAATTTTTTTAGTATTCTGGACTCGGTTGCTTGGAACGAGTACGTCATAGTACTCGACCGAGTGACATCAACTCGGTCGAGTGTTCTCCTGCACTCGAC
>JAOWBH010174657.1:0-10407 GCA_028566215.1 Silene coronaria
TTGTTGGCAGGTGATTTGGATAGCATTGCATGAGCATATGGGGGAGAGTCATCACGCTGTCATTTAGCTTCCGCGAGTTTATAAACATTCATTATCATTGCATTTGTATTAGTTTGATTATACACTATTTATGGTTTTGGCATGGATTGTAATTCTTTATTAAACATTGCTTAATAAAGTTATTGTTTTGGAATGGTCTATTTGATATGTACTACCTCGGGCAACCGAGGCTGTGGCACTCCACTTGCTAGGGAAGGCCTTGGTAAGGCTCTTTATTAGGTGGGGTGTTACACCGGTATCTTGAATACCGATAGAAAAAATTTAGATAAATTTGATAAGATAGATGAGATAAGAGTAAGCCTACCCGCATGTGACAGAAAAATTCCGTTCCACGAAGATATCCGCTTCGTAACATTGTTAATAAGCCCCTTAAAGAATTCCCTTTTCGATTAGTGAGAATCCCAAGATATTTTCCAATCCCTTTATTATTCCTCACTTTAAGACCTCTCAAACATTTCTTAGCTATATAAAGCTTTGTACTGGGGCTAAAAAGGACACCCGGTTTCTTTTCATTAATCACTTGTCTTGATGCCGATAGTATCCGTCTAAGAGCTTCTTCAAATACACTACTACATAATTTTTATCTTGTAAGAAGAAGACCGCATCGTCCACAAAGAACAGGTGTGTTAACGCCCGACACAACCTAATTCCATGCAACTTACCCATATGTTGCGCATTTGATACCCTACTTAATAAAACATCCATACATAAAATAAAAAGATAAGGTGACAGAGGGTCCCCTTGTCTCAGTCCATAATTAGGCTTAAATTGTTGTAGCGGAGACCCTTTAAAAAGCACTTTATATGTGATCGAGGTTACGCAATTCATAATAAGTGTAGCCATTATACTCAGGAACCCATAATTTATAAAGTACCGCTTGAAGAAAGGACCACTTAAATCTATCATATGGCCTTCTCATGTCAGCTTTGAAAGCAAACTTTCAATTTTTACCCCTCTTATGCTTATTGATGTTAAAAATGGCTTCCTGTGCTAGAATAATATTGTCACTTATCAGTCTCCCTGGGTTAAACGCATTCTGGAATTCTTCGAATAAGTAACCCATTACCTTAGCTAACATATTAGTAAAACACTTTGTGATAATCCTCATCATAACATTGCATAAGCTGATCGACCAGTAATTTTGGACACTTCCGGATTATCACACTTCGGTACCACTGTTATGAAAGTCCTACTTATTTCCTTTAAAACCATTCCCGAATTGAGAGTAGATAAAACAACTTTCATAAAATCTTTCTTAATCGTAAACCATCACTTTTCATAAAAAAAATTGCTTGTATACCATCCGGGCCCGGCGATTTAAGAGGTCCCATTTGAAAAACTGCCTGTCTCACCTATTTTGCAGTAAAAGGTTTACTGAGATAATCTATGTCATATGTAGAGACTCTTCTCCCCAGACCTTGAAATACATCATCCAACGTCTCCACACTAGTATTCCCTTCCATATTTCTTGGAGGATTACATAACTCGAAAAATGCATTTTGGAAAGCATTACCAACCTTAATAGAGTCAAAGATCCATGCTCCATCTTCATTCTTAATCCCATGTATAAAATTACGGCCAACTCTTCCCTTCACCCAGTTAAAAAAGTATTTGGTACACGTATAACCATCAACCATCCATGTAATATTAGCACGCTGCTTCCAAAAGATCGCTGTCGCCCTTGCAAAATTACGTAGTTCCTCATTAACAATAGAGTATTGTTCATCATTTCCTTCCTTAATGGCTAACTTCATTCCTTTTTCGAGTCTATCATCAAAATCACCCCACTTCTGCTTCCACTCCTGCCTTTTATCGAGAGCCCATTTTCGGACATTCTGTCTCACTCGTGAAAGCTTCCTAGTCATTTGAAAAGCCGGTGATCCCATCACCCGACCTCACCAAGTTTCTCTTATTATTTTTAAGCATTCCTCATACTCTAGGACCCATGTATCCAACTAATAAGGTTTCCAATCTTGATTAGTTGTAAGATTTTAATCCAACTTTATTGGCGCATGGTCCGAAATCTGTATTGCATAATGTTAGTCTTGCATTTGGGAAGATAGAGAATCAATTTTTCAACCCCAAAGCCTTATCTATGCGTTCATAAACTCGTTTGTCCCCTTTCCTATTATTATACTATGTATAACATGGACCTTTAAAAGGTATATCAACTAATTCATTATTAATTCGCCCATGACTAAACGTGTAAGCCCCTCGTAGTGATGCTTTGGTGGTACTTAATTTATCGTACGCACGTTCCACTTGATTAAAATCCCCTACTTTTATATATGGATATTCCATTTTCGTAATCCAATATTCCAATTCCTTAAATACCGAAGCTCTTAGATTATAATCCGACGCTCTATAAAAAAGCACCAAATACCATAAAAGGTCATTATATTTCTCAACAAGTAGAATGATAAAATTCTTACAAGACATAAAATGGTTCATTTTGCCCTCCTAATCCTACCCAAAGACCACCAGCCGAACCAATGGCATCCACCCCCACTGAATACTCAAACCCAAAAGCTCGAAACACAACAGGGCTAATATTTTCAACATTACACTTTATTTCAATAATGAAACTAAAATCATAATAGTTATTATGTATTAATGCTCTAAGCTTAGGAATTGTAGGGGAGAACGTGTCATTTAAGCCCCTACAATTCCAAATTATGCCCCTCATGGCCCTCGAGAAGGTTGTAAGGGCCTAACCTCTGCAAAGCCATCAATATCCTTCTCCAAATTAAAGTCAGTTGACTTCTCTATCTCCATAACAGAAATAGATAGATGAAACCCACATCCACCTTTACCTTTATGCTGTTCATAAATCCCTTTACCAACACAGCTTCTCTTTGAAATATGGTACATGTACTTCTTAGCCTTCTCCACTAAACTAAACGTCTCCTCAGGAACCATAGAATTATACACTTGTGTACAACATTTTCTCTTCCTTGCACTTGTAATAAATTCTTTGTTGGTTTTCAAAAATTCATCAGTATGATAAGGATTAGTCAAACCCATGAACCCATCAGAAAGACTCTTGATCTCAATTGCTGCAATCTTTGATTTAGCACAAATGATAGGAACATGAAATAGCCCCTTTTCATTCACATTAGCACTACTCTGTTCAGCCTTTTCCCCAGTTTCACTAGCATCCCCATTTTCAGTAGCATCCACAGTTTCAGTAACATCTCCCTCAGCACTTGCCTTCATCATCTCACTGAGAGGTTTCAGAGATGTTACAGTTTCAACTCCTTACATTTCCTTGCAATTGCTGATGAGCTAAGAGCTAAAGGAATAATGCCCACCATTAAATGAAATAAAATTATGTAACGAGAAAACAGGAAAAATTCTACATAATCTTCATTCTTTTTTTAGACACACGTGTACTATCTTATAAAGACTTTAAAAAAGAGAATACATAGTATTCGACTACAATAAAAAAACAAAACAAATTACAATACAAATTAGTGGAATTAGATACCCCTAAACTATTAGAAATCAAACCAACTGAAATACGACATTTCCTAAAGGGTGGATGATAATAGTCCTCGAACGGGAGCAAGTCTGCCTCTTTTATTTTAGACCCGTTAACTGCAACAGTGTTAGCCATCTATATGTCATGCAAATAAAGGTAAATTGTCACCAGAAAACGACGATCTCCTCCTCGAATTAGTACCAGACCTAAGATCTCGTCAAATAGACTACTACACCTTGCGACAACACTTCATGCTCTAGTTCTCTTTGACTGCAACAAACTGAAACTGAACCGTGGATACTTTTCTAACCAAAGAGGAATCAGACAAAAGCCATTTCTTCTTGGAAATATACGAAACAACCTCCTCATGACCCAACTCATCACTCTCAGACACCAAATGCGAAAGCTGGTGGTGCTCTTCCTGTAAAGGATAAGGAATTGGAACTACTGCATCCCTTAAAATTGTTTCATAGGGAGTTTCCGTCGAAATAGAATTTGTAGAGATGAGAAGACGAATCCTTTAGGATGACAAAGATCTTGGATGGGAAAAAAAAGGAGTTTCCCCCCAAATTAATAATTCTCATAATTTCCGGACGACAAATGCAAATTACTTTTAGGATGCTTTTTGTTGGAGAAGGAGTATTTTCTAGATTTTGAGGTAAAAGTATTGGAGGTATGTCAACCTTAGTTGGCAAAGCTAGATAAGCCTCATTAAGGCTTTCGAAGTTCATAATAATGTCACAACTAGTGGCAGCAAAGTCCATAATATTGTCAGAACCAGTCGCAGTAGGAACTTCAGAATCAAAAATAGTAGAACTAGCTGTAATTGCAGCAGGGAAGGAGAAACATCAGCTGTAACCAAAGGAACTCCACTACGAGATGCTTCATCCAATGCAATATGGATTGCATATTTATCAGCGACGTCATTAGCTATCAAAGGTTTCTTACCTTTCTTGACAGAGCCCAAAGGGTTGAAAGGATAAGCGACCCGTTTACATAACCTTCGTTCTTGTTAGAAGAGAACTTAACAATGTTCAGTATGGATGTGCCCTTCCCTTTACAATTCTTAAATACTGATCTTGTAATAGCGACGGAATTGTATAGTATAATATCACATTCACTTTGCTTAGTTCGCGCCAGGTTATTTTCCCAGCAATATATTGTTTTCCCAGCAATATATTGAATTCTAAATCGAAACTAATACGCAAATAAGTAATGGCCCTCTTCCCTCCAGCCAATGTGACCTAATTGTGACTTCAAAAACATCATTTGTGACGGTAGTATCCGTCACAAACTTGTGATGGGGTAGATACATACTACTTGATCCACAAATAACCGACCTATTTACCTCCATTTTCTCATGCCATGTACTCCGTGCCCAATAAACTAGTGCATAAATATTAGATATATAAAATAATCTAACTTACGACTCTAAATGCTTAATAGGAAAAAAACTTAAGGCACATCAAATGTTGGGGTTACTTTCCCAACAAACCTCCCTTTAAGCCCAATATTATTACCAACTAGTGAATCATCAAGCGATCGACCCAACCTTAACCCGAGAGAAGCTCCCCTTGAACTATCTCATCTTCTCTACATCTTCCATCAAATGTGAATAAGTTAGTTTTAGCTCTTCTACCTTTGAGAATCACTTTATTCTTTTTAGTGACCTCCAAAACACCATTCTTAACATAAATGGTATAACCCAATCCATCTTATCTACCTAATGAGATTAAATTTCTACTAATTTTAAATATGTATCTAACATCACCAAACCTTCTAATTTGACCATCATGAAGTCTTACCTTGACCTCACCAATCCCTTCAATTTTTGCATTATCAACATTAGAAAAACTAACCATCTTACCGTCACACTCTTCATAAGAATAAAACTAATCTCTTCTTTCACATATGTGATAGGAAGTTTCCGAATCTAACACCCAACTCTCCTTAGGTTCATTTTCACCAAGAACCATTAAGAGTTCATCATCACTAACTTCTGCCATTGCTGCAACCCCACTTACACGAGTCTTCTTCAACTCCTTTAAATCTTCTTTTGCCTTAGGACATACAGTTTGAATATGGCCTAACTCATTACAGTATACATTTGATATTGGGATTGTACTTTTTCCTACTACCCTTCTTCTTGCCAAGATAGTCATCAACAAAAGCTCCTCCATCACTTGAAGAGCTGCCACCTCCTTGTATCATTAACTTTTCAAAATCAAGCAAAACCATAACAGTCTCATCTAAGGCTAATGTTGTCTTCCCCACATGTGAACTAGTAATTATCGTGCTATACTTTTTGGAAAGAGATGCCAACCACATTATAGCCTTATCTTCTTTTTCTTTGAATGTCTCATCCAAATTCGCCAATTGGGTGATCAAGCCATTGAACTGTATTAGATGGTCTCTAAAATCTTCGTCATCTACCATCACGAGCTCAAAATGATCTTTCTTTAAGAATAGTTTATTTGTCAAGGACTTAGCTGTATAAATGCTACGTAACTTGGTCCACAACTCCTTAGGATTTATTTCCTTTAATACACTATATTTGATTTTGGGTGCAAGGGCTAACCAGATTTTATTAACCACACACAACTTCATGTCCTCCCATATGAGATTTTGAACATCATTGGGCTTCCTATCTTCAAAAGTCGCTTACAATCCCTGTTGTATGAGAACATCCTTTATCATGCTTTGCCACAATGAGAAATTGTTCTTACGATTGAACAATTCCCTCTCAAACTTTGTACCAAAACTTTTCTCCATCTAACCGTAGCTCTGATACCACACTTGTTGGGGGGTTTTGACACAAATAATATAAAGATGCAACGACACACAAGATTTTGTTATGGAGTTAATTACCCACAACCGAACTTCATATTATTATTCTTCAACCTTAACAATAATACAATCTCAATCACTTAGCCACTAGTTAAGATTTCAATATATGATTAACTCGAGATATTAAGCACTACACTCAAACTTTCCAACAATTACCAAAGACCTCTATTTATAAGGTCCTTGAGTCCTACCTTATCTATCAACATAAGCAGTAATAATGTCAATATAAGCTAACTCCTACTTATTTACATTTTATAACATCTAACATTTAACTAGTACATAAATATTAGATATATAAGATAACTTAACTTATAAATCTAAATGCTTAATAGAAAAAAAAAAAACTTAAGGCATATCAAATGTTGGGGTTAATTTCCCAACACATTCCATTGTCCTCGGCGTGTATCCCTTTTTATCTTATCTATTCTTTCCAATTTCATTTCAATGATCATAACTGACACTTTGCCCAAATATACTCTTTGTCACCATTTTTTAATAAATGTTCACAATAGTTCATAATTGTTAACATTTTACATTACTCATCAACTTTTACTACATTTGTCAACATGTTCAAAGTTTAGTCAATAAGTTAACACTATATTGAAAATTTCACTCAATATTTTACCAGTTTACCACTATGTGACGAATTACCTATCACATGCCTTCTTCAAGGCGAGGAGAAGTCAAGATATGTGGCGTGTAATCCATTAGAAATCTTGAATTTCGTTGACTTCTGTGACGGATTACCCGTCATATGCCTGTGCCGTATGGGTAGCAAACAACAGCTCATGTTGCTGCCAAAAATCTGCAATAAACCATATAAATCCGTTGACCGTTAAGTGAGAATCAATTTCAAGGTTGACCACAAGAGCGGGAATTAATCAACATCAACTTCCATGCCAACTTCGAACAATAGGAAAACAAAATTTATTTACATAAAACGTTTGTGAAATTCATACATCATCATATTAACATAGGCATATGTTTGTCTTTTTCATAACAAAAAAACAAACATAAGATAATGGCTAAATGTGTTGACTACCAAAGTCATGCATGTCGTCTGGGGGCGACCACTCAAACTTCTCGGCAAATAATCGCCTTTTGCCTATGTCGACGAAGTTCTTCTTGATCAAGATGACGTTCTTCTCACTCTCTGCTCGCTCATCTTGTCCCTCCTTCTCCATCATGCACAATTGCTCTTAGCATTATCATTCGTGAACCGATCTAAAAAGAAAGGTGAGTAAGAGGCAATGACGGTTATACCATTTCAAAGGTTTATTGACCTGGGAAGAAGGCATGTGACGGTTCTCCGTCACATATGGTCAACATATTTGACGAGTAGTCCGTCACAAATGATGACTTTCGTTGTCCATATGTGACGGATAACCCGTCACACACCTTGACTTACCCTTGACTTTTTTTAATATGGGAAGAAGGTGTGTGACGGATTATCCATCACATACGGTTAACAAAAGTCAATATATGTGACGGGTTTTGTTATAACCCGAAGTTCCTAGGTGAGCACTCGGCCGAGTACAACGGAGCACTCGACTGAGCAGTCTTTTTAAAGGAACTTTCTGGTTGAGTGACACTCGGCCGAGTGACTGTCGCACTCGACTGAGTGTGCGGTGCACTAGGTCCCGTATGTTGAGCCTTGATACAAAAGTTTTGTTTTCAGCAACCATACTCACGACAACCTTAAATCATTCCCATCGTTTCTAACCTACCTTAAACCCTCCAAAAAACATTCCAAACCCATATCTTTTGAGATTCTTCCTTATATTTGGAGATTTGTGGTCTCCACCATTCTCTTACCTTTACTTGTAAATCTTCAAATTACTTTTTTATCTTCTTAATGTCAACTAGTATGGATCCCGCGCAATGCGCAGTATATATAGAGTATATCTTTTTAGGTTTTATTTATAATGGAAAATTAGTTAAAGAGAATCGAGTAAAGTTATGAAATATGTATTTTTGTGAAATTAATATATTTGTTTATCATAAAATTAAGGATTTCATTTTATAAATTTTCACCAATTATTTTAATGAATTTTTTTTTGTAACAAAGTCAATCGTAAATATGTGTAAGTTGTTCTCTAAAGTTATAATTATTGCATTTAATGAAAAATTGACCAACTTATAGTTTATAGTTTAATGTACTAAATTTATTTTACTTTGATGAAAAAATCATAATTTTGAAACTAATTATAAGATTAAAGTTTAATTATAAAGATTATATTTATGATAATAGTTTAAAAAAAGAATGATTTACTTGTTTCCTTATTTAGATATTAACATTTGGAGGGAAAATTAAGAGAATATTTATTCTCTTAGTAGTATTGGGGATTGGGGATGGGGATTTTCAGTCTACATTCTGTCTCATTGGTTGGAAATCGCAATGCAGGGTGGAATTGCAGTATCATTGTTACTCGCAAATCCTCAGTGCTGCTTGAAAGTCTTGTTGCTTAATAAATGCCATTTGGGTTTATCAGGGGTGACAGAGATAATCAAGTCATTAACAGGTTAGACTCTTGAACCCTTCTAATCCGTCATTCAATTTCTACATCATAAAAACTTATATGAGACGGTCCTGCATATGAACCAACACCTAATAACCCTATGATTAAATGAAGAACAGTGGAACACATTAGGAATTGGGTTGGTCTCACATGTAAGAAAGATCGTCATATACGAGACTCACTTATCTCTATCTATTAACTAACGAGTGATTGACTTGTTCGTTTACACTTGAAGAGAATGATTCTCTTGAGGAACTTAATCTTGCTGGTAACATCAAGCAAAAACAAGACAATTCTACAGAGAAAGAGGCGGCTGACAAAAAGACCTCACAAGCATTCATTCCAAGCGATAATAACCTTCAAAATGCTGCAGAAAATTTGCAAGAACTAGACCAGTTAGAAGTTGCTGATAGTTATGATAATTCTGGAGAAAATGTGCAAGAATCTGGAATTGTTGATACTGCTACTAGCCAGGGACGACTTGACGCTTCTGAGTTAATTGAAGATTTTTTAACTGCCATCAATAATGCTGAGCATTTGCAGTTACTGGACCTCAGCGACAATGGCTTCTCGACTCAAGCAGCAGACAGATTCTATAGTGCATGGTGCTCGGGTTCAAGAGCAGGATCTGCTCAGAGGCATGTCAATGCTCAGATACTTCACTTATTTGTACAAGGGAAGAATCGCTTTAGAGTAAAACCTTGCTGCCGGAAGGACTGATTGTATAGATCTTTCTTAATTTATGACCAATATTTGTGAATTTAGTCTCATGTAAGACACTTGTACTTATATATAAAAAAGATCTCGAGTTTTGTCTGTGACTGTGATCCCAGACCATTTTGCTTCCTTTGAGTTTTTGTAAATTGTACATTTGATTTATTTTTGATATGTTAAAGGAACCACTTGTAGCCATTGATGTATCTACTGCTGCCACACTCCATCACATCCGACAGCCGTCTGCAATTCTGCATTGCACTGCCTTTTCACCACCCTCATAGACGTGTAGTATGCTGTATGTATAGTGTATTTGAACAGGAAAAATACTGATTTCTTTTGTTGATAAAAGATTGGTTAGTACTTAGTAGTGTAATTAAACATGAGTTGTGTTGATGCTTAAGCAATATGATTTGGGTTGGAGTGGCTCTCGAAGCAACATAATTCTAGTTTATTGTTTTTATCTTTATGACGTTGCTTGGATAGAGACTTATAAAGAGACCTAGCGTAACCAAAGTGAGGAAAAGAAACCAATAAAATAGGATTAATTAACAACAGTAATCCAGGGGCACAAAATTCTGAAAATGGTTACTTTGCAGATCGTAGTATTGTCATTTTGGTTTCGACTAAATGTTTTTTCCCGAGTAAATGCTTACCTATTATTTAAGGGTGATGCTCAATCATGTACATGATTTACTCAATCATGGACATGATTTACCAATTTGCCCTTCCCATTCCAACACTTCTTTCTCAATGTTCTCATTCTAATTGTTCAACCACCAACAC
>JAOWBH010174678.1:0-10406 GCA_028566215.1 Silene coronaria
GGAGAGAAGTGAATGAATGGTTGGGAGGAAAAGGAGGAAAGGGTAGAAATGTGTCTGTGAACAAAGTCGGGAAAAAAGGGCCGACGACAACAAAAACAGAAACGCATATCCGCCAAACGAAGACCCAAACCCGTCCACTTGAGTTCAACTATTCATCCTAGAATTACTATTTATTAGTAAATAGTATGTAGTATTCTCCATTTTTAGATAAGGGTGGGATTTAAAGTTGACCGGTCATTCAAAAACAAACAAATACGACTTGAATATTGTCCATTTGTATTTGTAGTCTAGTTATAATCGTTCGTGGTGATCTCAACTCAAATTCCTTCAAAACATATTACAAAAAAAAAAACCAGAAACAACCCCGTAGTAGGTAACCAATACTAGTCAACGGTGTTTCCAAAATGGCACTACAAAACACAAGCCTCCTCTCTCAACCGGCGACTCTAGACTACCGCTCTTTCATTTCCCCCAAATCAATCGAATCCTCCAAATTAGGGTTTCCACCACGCCGGAGGACCTCCGCTCTTAAGGCCGTCGTCGACTCTCAAAGCGGCGGAGATTCCAAGAAAGCCGTTCCTAACACTAACTACGTTGTTCCACTTGATAAGGTTACTTCCTCATGCGTTACTCGTCCCCTTGCTGAGATTCTTCGAGATCTTAACAAAAGGATTCCTGATAATATTCTCAAACCTCAATCTAATATTATTCCTTGGTAATTCTTCTTCATGTGATTCTAGATCTCAATTAATCTCTCTGTTTTTTAAGGGATTATGTGCTCGTTGTTGATTTTCATTTTCATGTTTGTGCAGGTTTCATGCGAATCGGATGCTCAGCTTCTATGCTCCAGGTTCCAGCTTCGTAGCTTGATCTATATGTTGGATTTTTCGTTTTGTTTTTCGATTGTGTCCAAATTTGTTTTTATTTCTGATCCATGCATTGGCCAGCTACAAGGATGTTAGGAAATACTGAAATTCAGTGAGATGTATTGTTGTGTTGGTAGCTTGTTAGAATATGAGGTGTGGTATTGAGTCTGGAGTTTGAGAGTTATACGGGTTTTTGATCTCGGTTGTTGCTTAAAAAATGTGGTTCCTGTAAGCTTCAAAGCATGAAAAGATCAAATTAATCATGTCTATTCATTTTGATAATATAGAAATCTTATTTGATAATCATCATTTCCGTAAACCGATTGGTATGGGGCTTTTTTCCCTTCATTGAGGGGCAAGAGCCGTGTCACAGACATCCGAATTAAAAACTAAAGGAAGGTTTACAAAACATTTTCTTTGTAATAAGTGAGAAGTTGTTTTCAGTTGACACTTGTCTTCAAAAAGGAACAACCTTGCCATCGTTTTATTGTCCCAATTTTGAAAAATGCCGATTCATGTTTTTCATTTTTAAGGAAAATATTGGACTTCTAAGTGATGCCTTGAAGCGTTCTCCGATAAGGCAGTCTCTGCATTGCATTGCAATTTTATGAATTCCCACTATATTTCTTAGCATAATTTACCGTTTGAAGTGAAAACTAGTTTTGAAACCCGTGAAAAAATCACGGGTCTTGTATAAGTTTCCCTTGGTTAATACTACCTATATAAACACGAATTATTTGGAATCATGGCAAATGATAAAAAATAGGATGTGAATCATGAAAATTAAACATAATAACACGATACTCCATAGTGTGACTACTGTCAACTCCCTTTATTTGTTTTCCTATTTAATCCTCGTTTGCTTTTCAAGGATTAAAATTATCAAATTTTGAGTGAAAATTTGTTAGGGATTAGGCGGTTTTTATTTTAAATGTTTTTATTTTATTCTAAATTTTTATTTATTATATAATAAATAAAATTAATCATAAGAATGTCACTTGGAATTAAATTGAGTGCTTTAGTTAGCCTTTTAACTACTCCGTATTGTATGTATATAATTATTATTCCATAGATAAAAATGATAGAAATTAAGGAGGTGTACAAATCCCATGTGGATTATAATTCAATGTGATAAAGTGATGTGGAATAAAATTGAATGCGTTAGGGTAGCCTTTTAATTATAGTATAGATAGAAGTCCAATATTTTACACTTCATATAGACCTTGGATATGGAACAATCTGTCAATCTTTTTCACCGTCTTTGAACATTACATTACTAGTGATCCTATCTTGAATTGGTTATTCAAGAGGTGTGTGTTCAAAGAAAGAGATCTTAAGTCATTGATAATGGATTGTCAAAAGTTTGGCTGTTGTCAGACCCTTTTACAGTAGTGGTTGGCGACTTGTATCCGTCCTTTAGGCAGTTAGGCATATCTCTTGTCATAATTATTTCTTGTGTGTTAGGTGTAGGGTCACTGGTATTATGTTGTTTTAAATGTTGTGAGTTGGTTGAGGTCCTTGAAATAAAGTAAGAGATTATGTATTCAGTTGATTTTTCTACAAATCATAGAACATCAGGGAGTCAACAATGTTTTGGATAAATAAGGCATTTTCCATTTGGTTGGGGAAGAATGATTTACTGGACCTAATGACAGAAATATCTATCGTTTGAGGGGTTTCGAGGCTGGACTCTATGGAAATATGGAATATGGAGTCTTTAGAGGTTTGAGCTAAATCATATGTAGCAGGCAGCGCATTTCTAAAGTATTTTTTTACGGGTCTATGCCACTGTGTAGTATCTTCATAGGTATTATCAACAGAGATTGTGGTGAAGGATATTTGTGGAGGTAGAAATGACCCAAAGAATAAAATGGAGACTCAGGAAAATAAATTAACAGGAGTTTCATGCGAAACAAAAAGTTATGTACCTGCTGATTTTTTTTATTAATGACAACATTTGCTCCACTTTCTATTTTTGCATCTCTTGGAAATCAAAAGATAACTGAGAAAGGATTTTTAGTGAGATTTGTCTGTGTTAGTACTTCCATATTATTCTAGTATTAGTCCAAGTGTGACTCCGTGCTTTGTTGCTATAACTGTCTAAAATCTAAACTATGTACAATGATAATATTAGCATGACATGTGGTGCTAGACAGTGTCTATCGAGCAACTACATAACCTGATATCCCTAGTTTCTTGTTAATCCCATCAATATCCAGTATTGATCATATGGTTGTATGTGTAGGCTGGTGTGGAGAAGTGCGTGATGTTATTTTCTCCGATGATGGAAGTATAACAGTGGTCTACCGTGTCATCATACGAGGATCTGACGGAGAGGTAGTTTTTTTTTTTTTTACTTTGTCATATATCATCTCTGATCACATTGCGTGAGTGAATGTGACTTAAACCGTCATTAGGTCCATTCACCGCTCGAAAGTCTGATGTCTCATTGGGTTGGATCTCCCAACCTGAATTTTTTGAAATTTAATTCTGTTCCCAATCAAAATATTTCAAGTTTTCTGATTTTCGATACCCAAACCTTTTGAAATCAGATATGGTATTTTAATACTTTATTCTCTTTTTCTTTCACACTTTCACTCGTAAGTACAATAATTAAAGAAAAGGCAATGAGAGCATCAATACGTTAATGAAAAAAACATCCTCTGCTGAGCATATAGTATGTGCCCTCACATTTTATCATTGATATCTTAGATAAGTACAAAATGAAATGCTGATGTTCCACAGAGTCAACTAAGCTTATTTTAAGATCTCTAATTATTCTATTATGCGGCGGAGGTGCAATAGTGAAGTCAAGTGGTTAAAGTCTATGGTTATAGCCTTATTGGCATTACAGTAAGCTAGGGAGGTCTAGTTTAAACCTGGATAGAGCGTTTCTTCTTTCTTGTAGGCATGATGCCCTGTTACCTAAAAAGACTCGGATTGTCCCTCTATTCTAGAATCCTAAAAAGACTCGGATTGTCCTTATCATATCCCTTATGTGCTCTTATGGTTGTTCATACGCTTGAGTTAAAAATGATGAATTTGCGTTAGAGAAGATCATGAAGATCTTCTAGGATTAAAATTACCATATCTTTGTGCATTTTGCGCCTTATGGCAATAGATAATGAAATAGCAACTATTGAAAAGAATAGCCTTTGGGAATAATGTGATCTTCCCAAAGGACATAGAATAGATATGAAGTGGATTTGTAAAACAAAGTTGAACAATTGATGGTGCAGTAGATAAGTACATGGCACGTGTAGCAAGTTGGGATTTGAATATACCTAGGCATGAGATATTTGCACTGATAGCAAGACACAACACAAATAGAGTGGTAGGTGCATTAGCAACACAACATTCATACACTATTTTGCAGCTAGATGTCAAATCAGTGTTGTTGAATGGATTTTTTTTTAGAGAAACAAGTATTTATTGATCAACAACAAGGTTTATGTTAAAGTCAGACAAGAAGAGAAATGTTTATAGATTAAGTCTTTTATGGACTAAGAGAAGCTCAAAAGCTAGGTATAATGCTGCATGAGAGTTGAGACAATTTTCTGAAATTTGGTTATGTGGAATGTCCTTGTGAACATACCTTTCAAAGAGTGTGCAAAAAATTATGAAAAGGCTGAAAATTTCACCTTCCTAGGTTATTTTCTTAGTGCTCCCTAAAGAAACAAACAAAGAAGGAAAGAGTCGAACTCGATATTATTTTTTCCATACTCATAGGCTATGACCCTATGACTGAGTTATAGCTTTTTAACTCCGTGTTTTCTCCAATCTCCCTATCCTTTCATGACGCACTTTTGTTCATTATTCCCTTAAAATTCCATACTGAAAATTTTAATTTATTTTCCCTGATTTTTGTAAGCTTTGATTTGCTTCAGATGTTCTACTCTAAGAATAGTCGTATCTTGTTAACTTTCTTGATTACATGATTTTCTTTATCTTAGCATGATGCGAGATAATGATATTATGCTGGGCTTGGATTAAATAGGAAAAAAAATCCTATTATCTTGTTGTTTTGTTATCTGAAGTTTTCCTTGGGTTAAGCTTCTAGTTTGTACCTCATCAAGCTTCTTAGTGTTGTTAAGGTTTCATTCATTTTGGAGTCATATGCACAATGTACTGTGGAAGCAGTGGTAGTGACACATGGTTTGGGTGTTGGCAAATCTCAATTGGCTCACCACCTAACTGAGTTTGATATCAGAATTAGCAACTGGCAGCGCTTCCCTCGTCCTAGGGGTGTAAGCGAGCTTGAAGCTTGTCAAGCCAAATAACTTGGGTGTGGGATCGACTAAGAAAACACGAAATTTTAGTCAGGCTTAGATATTTGATTAGTTACTGTCTTTTATAATTTACTTCATTAAAAATAAAAATACGTTGATTTCAAATAAGATTAATTCCCAAAAAAAAATTAAACTGTGTGAACAAGCTCAAGCTGAGTATTGACTGAAGGGGTTGTCAAGCCTTAAAGTCAAAGTAAGGGAGAGGTTTGAGGAAAGGCTTATGGTGGATACTTGGGCACCCACAGTCAAGGAGGGCGTATTGATCGACGAAATGCTTTGGGGAGTTGTAAATAAGCATAGATCCAGAGATTCACGAATAATTCAACCTTTCAAACTGGTGCTGGGTAACTGATACATCTTACTAGCTAGAGGAAAAGAAAGCAAAAGTGATTCCCGTAGTTGAGGCAAGCATAATGGGAGCAACCTAAGTCGGGAAAATGGAGTTGTGGGAGAGCAATACAAGCACCATGTTGCTAGGCAAAGCAGTGGAGTATTGCACCTTTTAGACGGCTTAGAGTCTAGTAGCCGAAAGTAGCACCAGCTGATGCTCTTAGCTAAGTTGAATGGGCATGTGGAATCCCTGTGTGAATCAACGACCGCTTCCTTGCAAGGCTAAATACTCCTAGGTGACCGATAGCGAAGTAGTACCGTGAGGAAAGGGTGAAAAGAACCCCATTGGGGAGTGACACCCCACCTGTCTTATTCTCAAACTCCAGAAGAAAACTGTTGTCAGATGTCAAAGCATTATCGATTAATGTGCCACATTTAATCTAGACTTGTTGAAATTTACTTGCCCATTCTGACCTTTCACACAAATAGGAAAAGCTGAATATGACCTAAAAGTTGACCAAAACTCGAAACCTGAACTCACATAACCTGAAAGTTACTGCCCCAAGCTGCTTTGCTCAAAATGATTCGACCCAAACCAGAACACGGGCATACCTGACCTATACCCAACCCAAATGACCCGTTAATCAAGTCTAGAGTCTAGTGTGACCTATCCTGCCAATCCATTCATAGCCTTTCTGACGATGAGTATTTAATGAAAATGCAGGCATATCGTGAGGCAACTGGAACAATAATGTCTAGTGACGCCGAAGCTGGTGATCCAGTTGCTGGTGCAGAGGAGCTTGCTTTTGTCAAGGCGTGTGCGCGTTTTGGGCTTGGCTTATATTTATATCATGACCAGTAATTTGATTCTCCCATTTCTATGCCGGATTTTGATGTAAATACGATCTTGTTTGAAGTAGGACATGGCATAGTATACGTATTGAATTGAAATTAGAAAAATGGATATTCTGCTGTGTTTCCCTGCTAAACTTAGTTTCGAACACTGATGTTTGTACCACTTTAAAAAGTTGCGGCTTCTCGTCTTTGAGAAAGGTTCAGCATAGAGTTTATGTTCCTTAATGATACCTTGGTTTGTTTAAGATCCAATGTCGCTTCCTTCAAAATCAAGAAATGCACAACTCTATTGTGAGATGTGAATTTCTAACCGTATAAATTCTATGTTGGATCGATCTATGGTCACAAACTGTTCATATGAGCTGCTCGTTAGCCAAATCAAAAGTAAAAACATTATATTTGTCAGCTCCAAATACAATGTAATGTGCAGGTTCTGATTAGTTTAAACGAAGGGATGTATGGAAGGCGTGACTCGTGATGTTGTATTTGCTGTGTTTCGTAGCCTTAAAATAACGCCTTTGATAGCATTAGCTAGTAAAGTCAGAATGAGACGTCGTTAACGTGTTTGTGCTTGATGTTAGTTGATTTCCTATGGAGACCATCTTATTGTGATATTCAGGAGGAGTTAACAAAACTAACAAGACACCCTAGAAGTAGAACTAGCTTTGTGCCACATTACCACTCGGTTTAACTTTATGAGTTGATTGTTATAATCAAATCAAATCTGAATGTGCACTCTCACAGGCGCATCGCTTGTTGATCTTTTCCTATTGATTCTAGATTGAATCTGTCAGCACAAACCCCATAGACTCCTAATAACATGGGTTCCCTATTTAACTCATTATAAAATTGTTCAACTCACTGGTACCATGATATCAGGTATGTCGAACATGACTTAAAATGGCCATTCTGCATGGGTGCCCGAAATCATCGTCTTCTGGTGATTAATTCCATCATCCCTACCACTAGGGCTAGGGCCGGGATGTCGAGTATGGCTTCCTATAACAACTTTGATTCAATTTTGTTCTCCAATAATCTTGTCTGAATGAGTCAAGGCTGTTAACACCAACTTGCCTTTATTTTGTGCCATGCAGAGTATACCATTTAAATGCATAGAGGTGTTCCAACTTTCAGCCTACATACATTTACCACCACTATATATATTGTTTGACATGGTATACAACTAACTATTCACATATGAGATGCAAGTACAAATATTGTCCCCCTTCTTAAACTTTTTTGTCTCAATGGTTAAACTATAGAATATGCTACATGATTCCGTATCTGAAATAAACTTGATTATAATAGCGAATAAGATAAGATATCAGTCAATTACACTAACAATAATAATTTATTAAAGGAAAATAACTATTTGTACAAATATAATGTATTCGCCTGAGGTAATACTAAAATTTATATAATGAATATGCTTAGCATATTTATTTATTTTGAAAGGAATATGCTTAAGCATACTTCCTAAAAGTGGGTCATATAGAATTGTAAATTTCACGAAGTGTAGTGTTGACAGAAAAATCAAACCAATTAGGTTGGTGGTACGTACAATACTCCGTATAAGAAATGCATGTAAGAGCCCTAAATCAGGGTCTTTAATTAGACGTAATAGTTTAATAAAACAACAAAGAAAACAAGTGGCTAAGACGTTAAATCAACATCTAAGAAATGGCATGTATTGGTATATAAGAACAAAATGGTCCCAAAATTCAATCACCAATTAATACGCATTGATTCCACATTTCCACCACCTAGATTCTCCTTTTTCCCTTTGAGACTCAAGATACTTTTATCCTCTTAACAGTATATTCCATCCCAAATTTGAATACTCCTATAGACTACACTGCTACTCTCTCCGTCTTATTTAATAATTTATAATTATTTTATACACGATTATTAAGGTAAGGAGAAATAAATAAATTTATAAATATTAAAAAACCAAAGCAACTTGAAATAAGGAGAGAATGTAGATCCCCATCACATGGGTTGATTTATTTATCACAAAAAAAAAGTGTAAACTATTGTCTGAAACACCTAAAAAAGAAAAGTGTACACTATTGACCAGGACGAAGGAAGTACATTTTTGGGCCATTATATTGGTTCGGGTTGTGATTCTTGATTTTCAAGATCAAATGGATAAATTTTCACGCACTAAACGAAGATTTGAAGTTTGTTCTATGTTGTAATGATTTTAGATTTGTGTATTATTGCAGAATTATATTTTGAAAAATAAAAGCACTTATCTTTTACTATTGAAAAAGTATGACTTTCTACTTAAAATTACATTTCATGGATGACACATGTAAGCAATTTGTTTCTAGAGAAAATGTTATACTTTCGCTTAACGGAACTTGAATATGTTGACCAATGATTTCATTTATACTTGAAATATCTGAATTGATAACCTATCGAGCACCCAATATCACTAACCTGAATAGTACCCAAAATCCAACTCAATCCGAATTAAACTGAAACTGAACTGAATTTAATAATAATTGAATGATACCCGAAGTTGAATACATCTGAACCGACAGACCTGAATTATAAATACCTATTTTCTAAAAAAAACACATATATTTGTTGTTTTTTCATTAATTCTTTTATTTATTAATGATATTAAGAATTATTATATTTACATTGAAAAAATATAATGTACATTTAAGCTAACTTTTTCATCTTTTATGACACAAAATTAAACTGAGAAGATAATGATCCGACCCGATCTGGACACAAATCGTAACAGTATGTGGCTGGCCGAAATGAACCCGGTCGAAATCGAACTGGAACTGAAACTATGATCAACCCGATTATAACTTAACTATTATAATCAAGTCCAAAATCGAACTGAATGACCCGTTAGCTAGGTCTATGATATAAGGGAATTTTACATTTTCTTTCTTTCTTTTAATTTAGATAATAATACAAAATATAATTTCAAATTAGCTATTTCGGGTCATTTTCTAACTACCGTTTTGGTAAGGCTCGCCAAAATAGTGATTTTATTAACAAAAATTTACTCAATGAAAATGGGATAATTATAATGAATAGGTCAAAATGGGATACTGAGCATTTTGAAAACGAAGTATTTGTCAATAGTACGTAGTACGTACGACCTAGGAAGCATGAACACTGTTCCCGTGCTCAATAGGGACACATACCAAAACGTATCGGACACCTATAAAACCATGTCCAGTTTTGAAAATATTTGGACACGGCTAGACGTTGTGTGGTTTTAAAACACCTCGGATACTATTTACATTATATGGAATACTACTAGTTATTTGGCGCTATAAGCAAATGCAATATAACTAAATAACTAATTACTAAATATATAATATCATTAATTATTTGATTTTGTAAGACTTGATGCTTAAATTTGAGGTTATAAGATTATAATGCTTGTTTAATAAATTTGAGGATACTGCGGTTTTAAGAGCCAAATTTTTATATAGGGTAAAAAAGACTTCAATTTCTCTTTATTATTTCAATATGTACAATGATTTTTTTTTTTTTTTTTTTTTTGTGATATATATAAATTGTGTGTTACGCATCCAATTTGGTATTCATATCCGTATTGGTGCAATATAACGGGCGACCTTTGGGAAGTTTGAAAAGAAGGAAAGATAGAAGAGTAAAATGGGTGGAAGATTCTCCAAACAAGACCCATGCATGATGCATCCCCTCTTTATTGATTGATGAACCAAGGAGGATATTCTTCATATGTAGAAACACGATGCTATTCTACCCAACATTTCTATCATCTTCATTTCACGCGAGTCACCCAATATTATCACTCTTCATTTCAAAAGTAAATTTTACATTTGAAACGGATGAGATAAAGTAGTACTTAGTGGCGGGGGCATTTAATTAACATTTACATAATTAATCTAAAAAAGTACTCCATTGCAACAGTTAATTTAAAAATGAGAGGTAAAGTTATTGTAAACAGAATCATAAAATGGAATATTCAAACATGTCTATAAAAACTCCACACTTTTCTCTCTCCCTTTCCTTGAATTGAAGATAAAAACATCAAGTTTACAAAGAGAGAGAT
>JAOWBH010174689.1:0-10405 GCA_028566215.1 Silene coronaria
ATAAGAAGATTATCAAGACTCACTTTGTAGGTGACAAAGTGAGTATAATCCTTCTAAAACCAATGTGAGGATTCTTCCTTCATCTTACTTGGTTTTACTTTTATGACCTAAATCGATTAAGTTTTGCATAAGATCTTTATAAACAGGTTTATGAGTAAATTCTTCATATATGATATGGTAATTACTATAATATGATTATGAGTAGTATTTTTCCTTCAAAGGATAAGTCAGAAAGATGATTCACAACCCCGAACAAAGAATGTCCCTTACCCGAAATACGAAATAATACCTTTCACTTTAGCAAATCGCCAAGCCAAATATAATGAAAATTATTCCTCTAAATATCATATGGTTTCTGAAGAGTCTATGGATCCAATATACTCAAGGGGGGAATGGGGTTGAATTGAGTATGTATATTTTTATTTTTTTTCAAAATGCTACTCTACTTATTAAATTTTATTAGATAAACTTAATATGTCAACTAGTTATACTCCAAAACAAAAGAAAGCAATAATAAAGATATAACACACGTGATTTTGAATTGGTTCAGTTTCACAAGTCGAAACCTACGTCCACTATTCCCGATTAATAATTTTAGCACCTTACTACGGATTACAAAATCATTAATCCACTCATACAACTGAACTTTAGTTGTAACTTACACGATTATAACTAATTACTCAACTATCTTACGGTAAATAAGAAAGCTTTGGATTGTTCTTTAATTGTTCACACAATTGAACGGATAAGAACGAATCGAAATGCTATTATCCGACAACGTAATGTTTGAAAACAATTGACAATATAAAGGCACGACTTTTGAAAGTATTTAAAAACGTTTGAAAGCTTAAGAAAGTTTTGCTTGATTTCCTTTAATGTGGCTTGCATTTTTCCTTTTAAAATTTATCTTCTAATAATGATAAGTTTGTATATTTATACTAGAAGACTATTGTCAAACCTTATTAGCCGTCAACTAGGGTTTCAAAAACGAAACCCTAGAGAAGCCGCACGAAGAAGTATTTCGTGAAGAGTAAGTTACTTATTCAAAATATTGTAAGATAATATTAATCATAAAATACCTTATCAATATAGAATAAGATCTATAAGATATTGTATCTAGATCTAATATTATCCAGAGGATTAAATTACCATAAGACCTATTAGCCTTATTTGACTAAACCCTAGAAAAATATTGGACAATAATTATTATTAGGGTTTGTAAAGAATGGCTTAAAAATCTTAGATAGCATGACAACCCATAAGTTGTTTTACTAATCATTAAGTAAATCAATCCATTCAATTTATATTGCAAACTCGAACACATAGCCAAAAGTTAGAAATCGATTTATAAAATACTTTAAAACTTTAATATTGTACCTTAGATATTATAGTCTAGAGTTATAGTTAAAGTTACTATAAATCTAAATTAGTCAGGTAATGTTATAGTACAAATTACTATAACTCTACTTGACTCAAATTGTTTTTAACATACCGTTGTTGAATAGAAACCTAAACTAATTAATCTTCACTAGAATCTTCAGTTTAGGAGTCATCTTCTTTATCTTTGTCTTGATCTTAATTGTCTTCTATTTTCTTGACCGTTTTGGAGAAGCTTGACTTTAAGTTGCAAATCTTGATTACAAAGTTATAGTATATCCGATTATAACTTTCAAGCTTGGTCTTGTAGATAAACTATCACATATTAACATACGATTATACGACACAAGACTTTTAACATTATCAAAACATACGACCATATTATACAAACTTGAAACGCAATATGGTCCAACACTAACGACTAAAAAATCAGTCTAACTTATGTTTGTTGTTATTTATTTGAGGTTGACTATTGCAGCTTCTTAATTAACTAAATTAACATAAACAATGCCCTTAAATACTTCCTTAATGTCACCTTAGATAATAACTAAACATGCATTTTGAATATTCTACTCCATCCTTAAATCATGTGAGTCCACACGATACTTTAATCCTTATGAGTAGCATTTATACATTCTGAAGGCAATGTTAAGATTATCGCGACCCGAAATAAATGTGTACATCCTCTTACCATTCTTTTAATAAATGGTTTCATCCGAATCAAGATTGTAACTGAATATGACAGATATAATAACCATAAATGTCAAATTGAATGAACAAAACAATATCTTCATATTTGAATAAATTCAACAATTAAAGCCAGTGTCTTTGCAAAATTAATATTTAGTTGCTATACATAAATATTAACGATGCACCGACACTTCCCTTAATCAGATATTGACGATAAATTCATGTCAAATATTAAGCCTTCCTTTGGCTGACTTAACAATCACATGAAAAGCCAAATAATCGGGACATATTTATTACCCAATGTGTATATGCAATTCGGCCTAATAATGACCTTCCTTTGGGCTGACCATTATTCGCATGAATTATACACACTAAACTGAAAATTTGAATTTATTCACCTTAAAAGCATTATGGACATAATCCTTGTGAGTGTCACTAATCATAATGACACTCCCTTAAACTTAATTTTTAGATTCAAATATTGTCATCCTCATCATCACAAGATAACTAACACAACATCTAACCTCATCTTTGGACAATGATTAGACTTGTAAGTGGTAGTGTAGTAATTAAATATTAACAGTAAAATCATGTCAAATATCAAGCCTTCCTTTGGGCCGACTCAACATTTACATGAAAACCAAATAACTGTTATACATTTATTACCACAAGTATGATTGAATTTCGGCCAAGTAATAGCCTTCCTTTAGGCTGACCATTACCCGCATGAAATCCAATCACACACAATTGTCTTGGCATTTTAAATTATTCAATCGACACAACATTGACGACTTATTGTTTCGATTAAATAACTCAAAATATAAGACATCTTATTAATATTAAACCAAATGCCAATATTATTGAATCTTAAAATATAACTTTTTAGATGACAAGTGACTTAGTCCTTTAGTGATATACAAAACTATCGCAAAATAGTTCCTTAGTCATAATAAGTTTGTAAAATTAATATATTATACAAGTATATGTCCTTAGTTTTCACCTGTCCAAACTTTAAACATGTCCTTATTAAATTATGGACACATAATTATACCACATCCGTAAATCAAACAAACTTTTCATCATAAAACTCATAAAATGATCCAAAGGCACCCATAAGATTCATGATTGTAAAGTGCAAATAGCAAGCACGTATTCCGTAATAGTTCTTAAATAAGAACAACTATATCTTTAATCAAACATTAACCAGGAAGAAACATTATAACAATCATAAGAAATGCCCAACCAAATTTACATTATATCTAATTGGATCAGGATCATATATTAGTGATAATTACCTTATACCAAATTCAGAAGACCATATTTTTTGCCATATGCATTACTAAGATCGTGCCAACAAATTTTGTGAAACCTAATCAAACAAATCAAATATTCATACTAACTGAATTCATGTCGATAAAATCATGAGACTAAGCCAAAGAAAATCATTACTTTATAAATTAGCTAAGTTTAGCCAACATCCAAATCAGGTCCAATGATTAATCACACTAAACTAGCCATAATGTAGACTTGAGAATGGACTGAAGGTAAATAAACATACTTTCTATAAGATTAACTTCATACGTCAACTTAACAGATGTACTCCTTTAATCATGTCTGTATAATATATACTGTAGAAGCTGAATGATGAATCAACACACAATTACACATGGCATCTCAAATATCCAAACATTCAATTCACCCGACATGAATACAATAACAATAATCATAAACAAAGTTACAAGTATAGTTGACTTAGTCTAATGCGCCCATCATGAATTAGAAACCTAATGATATCTACACTTAGATAATAGACTGACACATACTTTTAATGACATATATAAGCCCATATTTAATACACCGTAGTAGATCACTTTATTTTGGGCTAAACTTAACTGATGACGCATAAATACAATTATTACCGAATAATTAACTTGTCGACATATGTTATTGTATTAGGCTCATATTTCTTACATACTACAACACTATGACATGAGGAATTCATCAGAATACCAAGTTATATGACAAATTCCATTGGTAAAAATCTTAATTAGCAACTATCTTTCCTATGAAAGTAAAACATTACTCATCACATGATGGTAACCTTAACGTGTTACACTAATTCGTTTTCATGGTTTAACAACCTTTGCCCCCGGATCTTTTGTCTTCAAGTCTTCAAGTCTTCAAGGTCTTTCAATACAATACAAAAAATTGAATATGGCTCTCCACCTCCCTTGTTTATCAATTAAGGCATCAAACATTCATTTCTCCTCCTTGAAGTGTAATAAAAAAAATGCAAAGAAAGTAAATATTCAAAATGGATCTTGTGCAACATTATTATGCAAAAAACACCACTATATTAATGTGCGTACATAAAGTAAAGAGATACGAGTAATATATTGGTCTTTGTCATTTATTTATATGATAGTTGAAATGCGGTTGTTTTGCTGTCATACTATCTACGAAGTAAGAACAAAATAAATACCCCAATATCTTCCAACCTCAAAACTATAGAAATAAAACCTACGTATAACAAAAGAGTGTACTGGTATTATTCTTGTCTTAATGTCAAGGTGCGTCACATAATAGTATTAGTTAATATGAACTCACAACAGTAAATAATACGGAATACTCGTATAAAAACTATTCGTACAATAAATAACACTCATGAAAACTGCATGAATTAGTAAAAGTATAAAGAGATACGGAGTATTACTAAGATCATGTCATTACCTCTATTGTCCTAGGTCATCACCAATATGAAAATTATACTTACAAGTTATAATTTATATCTATATCTATATAATCTAGTTAAAAGGCTAGACTAAAACATTTAATTTAATTCCACTTAAGCATTAACAATCAATTTAATTCAACATGTCTTAATTCCATATGTCATTAGCAATAAATTTAATTTATATTCTTTTTTATTAAATATTTAAATTATTTATTAATTATTAACAAAAAAAATTGAATAGTATAGTAACTCCAAAACAATAATAATAGAGAAAAAGGAAAAAAAAAACTCTTCATAAGGTTTACTATTGTTTTTTGTGGAAACTATAAGATCACGATTTACATTATAAAAATAAATTATGAATTTACTCTCATCATTTAAATCGTACAATTTGTCCATCTAACTCCTCATTCTCTATTTCTCTATCTACTAAATAAATAGGTGAAACTAAGATTTTTCCCGCTCAATTCACTTTAACTTCCACATTAGGCTCTAGCATTTTAGTCATTCTCAAATACTAAATAAATAAATAAAATCTTCCCAAAATAGAACACCAAAACACAATATTTTTTAAGATTTATATCTTCAATAAATGTAGGATATAATATTAAATTTTATAAATTAGATTTTGACATAAATAGTTTCAGTTAAGCTGTCAATTTTATTTGTGTGTAGACGTGCCGTTAAACTTTCACTTTTCTATCTAACATTAAATTTAAAGTTTAATTAGTAAATTTTAATTTCTCTATACATCGCAATTTAAAATATCGTGCATTTTACACGGGATCTACACTAGTTAACCATAAAGATAGTAGCTAAAAGGTCTTATATGTGGTAAATGAAAATTCTAATAATTTTGATTGTAAAGCTACTAATGTTTTTTGTGAAAACCATAAAAATATAAGATCATGTATTAAATTGTAAAAATAAATTAAAAGTTTAATCTCATCATTTAAATCGTACAATTTGTCCATATAATTATTCCGCATTAGCCATAAAGATAGCAGCTAAAATGTCTTGTAAATGAAAAATCTAATCTAAAAATTTGGATTGTAAAGGTTCCAATTTCTCATATTATTACTTTCAACCTTTTCAAAACCCACCTTAAATACTGTCATTAGCACACTTGAGAAAAACAATAAACAAGATGTGCGCATGCGATTAGAGTTTGCATAGTCTCTTTAAAAAAGTACTCCGAATTTCTATATTTTAAAACATTAAAAATTTAATAAGATGTATAGTTAATTTTGTAAGATGATGCTTATTTTATTTTCATTTTAATTTAAACTATCTCAAATTTGCAGATTATTCATTGTGAGCAAGGTTATTGAAAAATGGAGATTACATGTTTGGGTATAAATGTGAAAAACAAAGAGCCATCTATACAATAACATAAAAATGGTAGATTGTCTAGCTATTTACCAATAATTAATTTATTTTCCAAACATTAAACGCATTGTCCATGTGAAATAATAGGTGGAGTTAAAGTTTTGGCCAAACGAAGAGCCATCTATACATAAAAAGGGTAGATTTAGCAGCTAACTAAACGACACGCGGCGGAATAAAATTACATGATAGATTAAATTTAAAAAAAAAAATATTAAAATAGAACACGAAAAGGTAAAGTATTAATCATCAATCTTACGTAAATATTCATCTCCATATTGTTACTCCACTCCATAATCACAATATTTATCTCTCTTTAGTGCAAAATTTTTCATATTTTATAATTATGAAAATTCAACAAAATTTCCATCTCCTTATTGTTACTACCCTCCATAAATCACAAATATATCCCTCTTTAATGCAAAAACTTTTCATATTCTATAATTATGAAAATTCAACAAATTCTATGTATAAAAAGAGATTAATGATAAAAACTCTAACATATTCCTAACAAAAAAAATCATCGAGAAGTTCATCACTTTACTCCATTTTCATTTGTTTGATTTTTCAAATCTTTATGTTGAAAAGATAAGAGGAAGAATAGAAGAAACTAAAAGACTATAGCAAGCATTTGTAATGTATAATTCGTTCTTAGCATTGTAGAATGTTGATGATGACATTTGAGATCTTCGATTATCGAATACGACTATCTCAAATTATAATCTTAGTTTTTTAGTTTCATATCTTTAATATTGATAGAGACATATTTTGGTGAAATATTTAATGTATTCAAAATTGATATGTGTAGTCAATTTGTTGGGATAGTAATTGTACTATAATAAATTATAGATGTATCGACTAAGCAAGACAAGTTTAGTGTAACTATAGTATTCTCTTATATCTTTAAAGAAGTCAGTTAAAAGGTAACATGTCTTTTATTTTGATCTTTTAACATGACAATGTTTCATGAATATCTATGTGATTTTATCTATTATACCTATCTCATTTAATTTTTTTCTTTTGATTAAACGATTAAAAAAATGAGTGAAAATATTTTAATTATTAAATATAATTAATTATCTCTAAACTTACAACTATGGTTAACACTACTTATTATTTCTATAATAATCATCATTTTAATAAAGTTATAATCTAAGAAAAGTATCATATAAATGTCAAGCAAAAACGGTATCACTCAGAATATAAATACATGATGCAATACGGAAAAACTTAAATAACCATTAAAGAAGAGCTAGAGAAGTCCCATGATTTTTCACGGGAATTAAACTAGTTACTTACTTACAAAACCTTCCACTCATTTACTTACAATTAAGATGTATTCCAAGTAAGCAATTTAGACGAAAGTAGTAACCACACTTTTGATTTAATAATTATTCACACATATCCAATAAGATGTCTAATAGTTCGTCTTAGTCGTATTTCAGTTACTTGCATGTACATAGTCATGTACACATGAAATAAAAGCTTACCTAACAGTGACAATATCTGATACTCAATTTTTTGGATTCCTGAAATCATATAAAATAAACATACAATGATAATATATAATCAGGTGGTAGCAAGTGTACATAGTGACCTTATATATTCATATAACTGCCATCATCCCCTATACCCCTATATACTAAAAGATTAACAAAGCTAAAAAAAATTCGCCTAAGTTTTGCGCCTAACACAAATATACCATCTATATTTAGTCATATTCTTTACCATATATAAGAATTCTCAAAGCCTTTACCTCAAAACTCTATTTACTTATAAAGGACAAAATTTGTCCAAATTTTATTTACTTAAATAAGAAAACAAATGAACATTAATCTGTTATTTTTTCATTTAAATATAACTTTTTATCAAATTTAAACAATTTTTTAATTAAAATTAAATAAAAATCTAATTCAAATTGCTAATATTTGTTAGAGAATGATTTGACTCATATTACTTGTTCTATATAAACTAAAACATAAACAGATAAACTGATATTATTAGATTATATTCGTAGAATGAAAAAAATCATTAAAAAGAGTTGAGAAGTTTATAAAATTAAATTATTAACTTTGTGATAAAAAAAATTTATTAATATATAAATTTCACGACGTTCCTCAATCTTCATGATTAATTTTATTGTTCAATTTTATTTTCTCATATCAAAATATAATGACGTAAAATATGAAAAATTATTAAAGTGTTAATTTAGTATGAATAGCTAATACAAAAATAAAAACTCTATAAATACTGCGCATATCGCGCAGGATCTATACAAATTTTTCATTAAAATGACTTGTTTATTCATTAAGAGAACTTGTTTTTAAAAGCTCCCTTATCTAACTAAGATATATAGGAATCGATCAATTACCAGAAAGGGAAAACTAAAACCATGAGGTCACTAATACTCTCATATGACTTCAAGGAATATCATTATTTGTTGCGGTCAACATGTCTGCATGCTGTGGATGAGGGAAATTCCGGTTTTTCACGCAGTTGCCTTTATTTCATTAAAACAATTTACATTTTGAAAAGAATCGCCACTAAATCTTTAGTGGAATTTAGAAACCGATTTTTAGAGATTTAGGTTCATTGTGAGATTACGTGTTGGGAAGTTGATTTAATTTCATTAATAAAAACACCCAACCCCGCCCATTATAAAACGTTCTCTACCAGATAGAACAATGGTTATTTATTGGATTACGTGTCACACGAGATATGCATATCATTATCTTAAACCCTAACATATGAATTTCATTCTATGTCGATTTAATGCAATTAACTTCGTCGAAATGATTTAGCATGTGAATGTTAATTTATATCTATTCTAAACATAAATAAAACATTCATAGGGGAATTATAAAGCTTACTATTCCGCGCGGCGCTGCATAATTTGTTAGTTTATAGCAATAACTATCATAAAGCTAATTAAACAAAATAAACGCGAAATGAACAATCAACTGATCAAAAATAGGCCATTCTGGCCGAAACAACACACGGCCTACACGACCAAAATTGGGTGCATACATAACCTATTCTAGATCAAATCTGAATCCTAGCATGTGAAATGAAATAATGCATAAACATCAATCAAATCAAAACAAGCGAAAATTGACAAATTCTAAGTCAAAAAGAAAGATGGCACACGGCCCAAGGTACACGGCCAAAACGTCAATGACCCGTATTTAAATTCTAATCATGCGAATTAAATACAATAAATTACAACATATTAGAATTACTTCATAACATTCTAAATATTCTATCTAGACATAAAAGCGACAATAGATAGATATTCTAACTAATCATACATGTGAATCATGCGATAATTTACAACATATTAATATTATTTCATAATAAAAACATGCGATTTAAAATAATACATACTAATTAGATATTCTATCTAATGAATTAGACATATGAACATGTACAAATCAGAAAATACACAAATACAAGCTAATTGAGATATTTAATGATTAGAAACATACGACGATGATACGGGGACGATAATTAATAATAATTACAATACGGTAAATAATTGCAAAATCGAAATAAAACAATACTAGTAATAATAATTGTAAAAACCGAAATAAAAAGGGGAAAATGAGAGAAATTTGGCACCCTCAACTTACATGTATCGTTGAATTGTATCTTTAAGTCGTAATCGATTGTAATAATTTATCCCGAGAGGCCGTAGTCGACGAAAATAATTGAAATTGAATTTGAAAACACGAATTACACGTTCGAATAACCTGACTGGAGCAGCGATTTTCAATCGCTCACCACGACTTTGTTTCTCAACGAATTTTCAATCTGAAAGATGTTTTGGAAACTAGAAAGATGGAACTTTGATAATAAGTAAAGAGGTCAGAAAGTTTGATAAGTTTTCAGCACGGAAATCAAGGCCAAATACCACGATAGAAACCCAAAAATAAAATTTGTGTCCCTGTTTTCGAACGGCTGTCACGACTTCAACTTAGGGTTTTTTGGTTTATTTCTTGCTTTGGTATTCTGGGTAATTGGTAATGATTGCTAACCTTTACTAATGGTGATCCAACATGGGTATGTATACGCAGGGCCGGCCCCGAGTTTTCGGGGGCCCGACTCAAAATTTTCTTTTGAGGCTCATATTATCGTAACTTTAGTGGTTAAACAATATCGACATTTACCCACATTTTCATATAGCGTGCAATAAACATTATTCTTAATGGTGACGAATAG
>JAOWBH010174700.1:0-10405 GCA_028566215.1 Silene coronaria
CACTCAGCTATCTCCATCATGATTGTGAAATTCCTATTGTGCATTGCGACCTAAAACCAAGCAATATTCTGCTAGACGGTGACATGGTTGCCCGTGTTGGAGATTTTGGGCTGGCGGAATTTCTTGCTCAAACGAGACATACCAATCATAATTCAACTGGGATCAGGGGAACGTTTGGCTACATCGCACCAGGTAACAATAAGTCTATATGCATTAAATTAATTAATTTCAACCTCACTTTCCAAAAGGACTAATAGCTGATGTTATGTAATTTGTTATTTTCCATGAAAAGAGTATGGCTTAGGAAGTGAACCGTCTCCACATAGTGATGTCTACAGCTATGGGGTCCTTCTACTCGAATTGATGACAGGAAAAAGACCAACCGATAACATCTTTCTAGAAGAATTCAATCTACAAACTTATGCAGAGGGCGCATTACCTGGCAATGTCTTGCACGTTGTAGACCCTAAGCTTGAAGATAATGAAATGACTGAAGACGTCAATGACATAAGGGCAATCCAAGCCATTGCTCACCGACGAGCAAAATGCATGAAGACTCTGATTAATGTTGGACTTTCATGCTCCAAACATTTACCAAAAGATCGGATGAAGATAAGTGATGCCTTAATCAAGCTTCAAGTAGCTAGAGACGACCTTTGCAATCCTAGGGAAATGGTGTAATTCACCTTCTCCATCAACTTTTTATCTTTTAACCTGCTACGAATGAATCGTTGTGAGACCTCGGAAGAACATATATTATATACTGCAAAATGGATAGAGAATTGAATCTGATTTCCAGTAGTATCAATTTTCATATACAAGATAAATTTGAACATGCTTGTTGCAGGAACATAAGGTCAAGAACACAACTTGTCGATTCTTAAAGATTACGTCATGATTTTCATAACCTAAATCAATTGACATATGAGCATGTAATTCTGTTTGGTTGTAGAAATCCTATCTATGTTAATGTTTCTTAATTAAATTTGCAAGATGATGTGAAAATAAGAATAACTTAATTTAATAAATTAAACCTTACGAATGTAAAATCGTACATTTACATATGTTTGGAAAGATTAAAAGTCGAACAACGACAATATAAATGAAAAGGGAGTAATATATTCATGGCACAATGCAAGAATCATAGAGATAATTGCCAACTTCATCCATGACTACAAAGAAAACATTCATATTCACTGTCTCACTGATATTGGACTCATTTTACGACTCAAAAACATTCTCTATATCCTAAATGAATGGGCACAAAACCACAGAAGAAGCGTAACTCAAAATCAAAAAAAAAAAAAAAAAGTAATCCTTCACCGAGTAGTTTTTTTTTTTTTGTTCCACGCTCGAGTTCCCATATGATAGAACGTCACATATTTTTGTACACAGAAAAACGCACATCTGACTGGCTTTTAATATTTTCAGGGACTAATCCGCAAAAAACATCAAAAACTCAGTGACTCGCCCTATCCACCATTCTCCCATTTTCTTTCTCTTTAGTCTTCCGATAGACAGAGACCTGTGATTGGTGAAGTCAATGTGGGTTGATCCATCAGTATCAAAACCGACCTCGTGGCTAAGGTACTTGGTCGATTAGTACTGATTGTCAGAGAAAAGCCCAAGGAATGTTAACGGCATAGAATGCCATTATAATCAGCACAAACGATACACCATAATAGCAAAATTCATTACAGAGCAGTTGTAGGAGAGGGTGAAAATATGGAAGTGAAGGAATACAAACTCAGACAAGACACAAGACATTGCATTACGGAGCAGCATTAAACTCAAAAGGCATTATGCACCTTCATAAAATGGAGAAAAGTAGACGAGAGGATATCAAACAATCTTCGCATCCGTGATAGCACTACAAAGTACAAAGTTATCCTGAGGATGTAAGAAAACTTACCGTAGCAAATTAAATCAACGTAAGTAGACATAGGAGTAGACTCTCCAGCAATTTTTCATGTTCATGTACTCATGTACAGGATCGTGGCTACATTTATCTACCATATCTTATGCATCATTGGGAACAATCAACCAGCCGAATACGATGTAAACTACCAATTTCACAAGTGCGGGACCGAACTAATATATACCATGTAGCAAAATTTGGGAGAATGCCTTCACTGACCATTTTCACTAGAAAATTAACTGCATCATTGATGCTGTTCAACTTACAATGACCGGAATTATACTGGTACACGAAACCAAGTCTGGGTGCAACTCTCGGGCTTTCATTTCATTCATCAGCAGCCCTTTCGACCTGACCTCGGTGGCAGAAAACATGAATTAGAATATTGAAAGTAAATGAATCTGGTTTAGAGCCTGTTCTCAGCATTCTGCCAAATACCACAAGTGCCTCTTTAAACCTTGCAAGGTGACAAAACCCGTGGATACTAGTACTGTATGTCATCAAATTCCATTCTGTACCCATTTTTCCCATCTCTCTAAATAGATTTAGAGCCCCTTCTAAGCAGTTTAATCTAAAAAGGCCATCCAAAAGCTCAATCCAGTCTTCCACATTGACATAAACTTTTCAGCAAAGCATTGAATGTCAAAGTATTTGGAGCGCAATTTTCCCATGTCATACAGCCAATAAGAAATGTGCCTGGTCAAGCATCCGACTCAACAAAGAGCATACACCATTGGGCTGACAACCACTTCTTATCATTTTATTCCACATTTCAGATGCACCAATGAAGTCTCCTGTCTCTGCAAAACCATCTATAAGTGTGCTATACATTGTCACATTCAGAATACAACCTTTAGATTCCAACCATCAAACTATTGAACACAACCCATTTATTAAAATGTTGTAAGCAATAGTATTTGGCTCGATTTCCTGCCAAACCATTCTCTTCCAAACATTATAGCCTTCATAAAGATTCTCTCTATAGAGAAAAAACCCTTTATCAAACAAGCAAATATCTGAATGATCGGATACCATCCACTACAAAAAATCATCCCAAAATGGCCATTGACAACTCAACATTCCCAGAATCACATAGAGAATTGACAGCTATAGTGTATGTAATCACATTAGGATCAATCCCTCTACGGCTCTACCCAACATTTCATCCAACAAAATAAACACCTCGACAAAATCCCGACTTTGACAATACCCGTTTATCAGTGCATTATAAACAGGTAAAATCGGTTCAAAAGAATCCGCAATCTCCCTAGCTTCTTTAACCTTCCCATCCTTATAAAGACGAGACACAATGGTAGCATAACTAACATCATCAGGTGAATAACCCTTCTTAGACATTTCACCAAGCAACTTCGGCGCACCATCAACACAGCGATTTTTACACAAAGCCTGATCAACCAAATCCATGTTCAGAAAAATCTGAGTTATATCAATAAACAAATCCTCAGTACAAACAACACCCTCTAGTTTCATCTGCTGTAACAAATACTGAACCTCATCTACATCCCCATGATTACCAAACTTCTGAACCTCGAATTCGACACGAATGTTAAATAACTAACAGCTAAGCTAATATCAGATTCTTCTCTTAATTTCTTAACAACTTCAGGTTCATTAAGGTTTGTTTTACTGGTTTTCAGATATGCTATACCATCAGGATTTGGGATTCTTTTATTGAGCAGAAATTGGATTAAGGGTTTTATTTTCAATAATAAGGAACACCCATCTTTCAAATACATGATTTGATTGAAAAATTGTTGTGAGTAAAGCGAATTAAGCACAAAATAATGAATGATACAAAGAAATATCAACAATTTTAAGTGTGTAAAAAGAGAGAAACACTGTAAATGTGTGTTACCAGCAACAGCAGTGATGTTGTGCAGTAGAAACAGTGTCGCACGGAGCCTGATCAAGTTTAGTTCCTGACTGAAAAATTGAACGGGACTGGACAATTTGGTTTGGACCGAAATCGGATTGAATTCTATTAGGTTCGATCATATCTGTCCTGGTTGTTCCACCCACCCGCGTCCAAAACCAGTTAATTTAAGCCCCTGTTGAATAGATTGAGGTCCTATTTGATAAACAGCATATTTGGTGAAAATAATAGATTTCGACTTAAATAGTAGGTTGATCAATCAATCTATTAATTTCAGGTGTTTGGTTAATGGCATATTCAGATAACATACTGGCCGGTATCTATTGTTTTTGAGCATATTGTAATCTGCTAGTTACCAAACACCTTTCTTAAATTTGTTAATTTAATATGATGGTCAATCCTGTTACTAAAATCTGTCAACCGTATTCTGCCGTTTACTAAACAGGGCCTGAAATTTTCGTTTCACGACTAATCTTGGAAATTTTGTCAAAGATTCTAATATCTTACGTAAAGTACAATAAACTCAAAAGTAGCGATTATTTAAATTAAGCGATAATTCAAATAACTCATATGTTCCATTTCATTAAATTAAAATTTGATATTGGTATTACAGTACTAAATAGTGACAATTATAAAATTTCGGTCCATTAGGGTCTAAGACTAAACCATACTCAAAATCTAGGTTTGGACCCAAAACTACTCTAAAACCAAAAAATTTAGGCCCGATCTTCGGTCCAACTAATTTATTTATTCGATCTTCGGTACCGTCCGGCTTGCACTGATACAGTGATACTCACCCCTAAAGTAGGTCTTAAGTTCAGAGATCTTAAAAACTGCTCCATATACAAACACTCACATTTAGAGTTTTTATAGTCTCTTAATTTTTTCCGGGGCCAGATGTAAAGAAAATTTTAAGTCTTAAATTAATAAATTTATGTATATAAATATATACCTTTTTTTTTAATTAATTGCTTTTTCAGAGTACACGTTAAAGTGTGAACTCTTTATTTATTTATTTATAAAAGGTCGTGAATATAAATTTTGGAATGAATAATTTGTTTGTTTTAACATAGTCAAACAAGTATCAGTAATATTCAGTATGCATTCAATTTTGCTCCAAGTTAGTAATTTACTAATGATCGGTTGATTAATAAGACATGGCATAATAAGGAAATAGTTATAGCGTGCAATCGTCATATGGTGGGACGGATAAAAAATATCAATGTTTGATAGACAATTTCATAATATAATTTGTGAGCGGGGAAACTAATATTTATCACACTTTTCAATTTTCTCGAGAAGGAAAATAAAGAGAGCAAAATGGTAATATGTGCACTACAACGAGAAAAATATATACCGCAAAAATCAATACGACATTCATGTGTGACATGACAACATAAATGAGACAATGCAACCATAGACATAAAATGAACCATCATAATCTGAGAATATCAACGACAGTAGACCCAACAATAATTTATTAAGTTTAATGACTAACGGTGATGAATGATGATCTTCAACCATTATTTAACGTCATTGCTCTTTCATGTACGAGTAATAACAAATACACAAATTCTTACTTATGACTATTTTTTATATTATAATGTACAGTAACACTTACTGTTTCATCCTCAATTAATTCTCTCAATTATTAAGGGCCAAAGTCCAGAAAATTTACATCTGAAACACAGGAAATACAATGAAAACAACCATAAGAAAATTAACATCTCAGTATCTTGAACCAACTAATTTTATCTTCCTCATTTTCATATTGCAGTATCTTGAACCGACACGAGCAGTGGGAAGAGCTGACCAAGTAGGCAATGAGACGGAACACGCTGCACTCTTAGCTATCAGGAGTCAGCTAACAGATTCTCCAGCTGGTATTTTCAGCTCATGGAACAGTTCAATTCACCATTGTTACTGGGAGGGAGTCACCTGTGGCAGGAAACATAATAGGGTGATTACGTTAGACCCAAGTTCAAGCGGTCTTGTAGGCACTATATCTCCTTTCATAGGAAACCTGAGTTTTCTTCAAGATATCGAACTTAACAACAACAGTTTGGTTGGTCAAATCCCATCCGAGATTGGTCGTTTGCTCAGGCTGCAAGAATTAAGCGTTTTCTCTAACAAACTCGATGGAGAACTACCAACCAACTTGACAGCATGCGTTGAACTTCAAAAGATTTACGTTGGAGGCAACAAGCTAAAAGGAAAACTCCCCTCAAGTTTGGTAGCGCTTTCCAAACTCAAGCAAATATCGGTTTCAACAAATAGTTTCACAGGACCTCTATTCAAGGTCATTGCGAACCTCACCTCCTTAGAAATTATCAATGTGGCATACAATGCTTTTACAGGAAATATTCCTACAAGCATCTGGAAGATGAAAAACTTGAAGTACCTTATAGTCGTAGGCAACGAGCTCTCGGGTACAATTCCGGCGTCCATCCTAAACTGCTCCATGCTTACGGATATATCTGTCGGGGACAATAACTTGCATGGGGAACTTCCACCGGATATAGGCCTTAGACTTCCTCATCTGGTGACATTGAACTTTTTTTCTAATCAATTCACTGGAGCATTTCCCATCTCGGTGTTAAACCTCACAAGCTTACAGATCCTTGACCTAGATAACAACTTTGTGGGAAGGGTACCACATAATTTTCAACATCTTCAGAATCTTGGTCTTCTAGGTTTGTCAGTCAACTATCTACAAGGTGACATCAATTTTGTAGGTAGCCTTGTTAATTGTAGCAAATTAAAAGTCTTGGAGTTTGGCGAAAATGAATTCACTGGGGTGCTGCCCGAAACTATAGCCAATCTCTCCACCAGTTTACAGGTATTCTCTCTTGAAGTCAATAGACTTAGAGGGAAGCTTCCTGTAGGTATTACAAATCTAATAAACCTTCAGATATTAGTATTCGGTGGAAATGAATTAACAGGATTCATGCCTCGCAATTTAGGGAACCTCCAAAACCTTGAATGGCTTGATTTTAGCTCTAACAGACTCGAAAGCGTTATTCCCGCCACGCTTCAAAATTTATCGCGTTTGAGTAAATTATATCTAAGTGACAACCAGTTGGAAGGGATAATACCTCGGAGATTAGGTCGCTGTGAAAACTTATTAGAGTTGAATCTATCATCCAATCACTTAAATGGAACGTTAGCGGACGAGCTCATCAATGGGCCAGCTAAGTTTACAATACTAGATTTATCTAACAATCTTTTAGAAGGATCTATACCACAGGAGATCAGCAAGCAGAGTAATCTAGTAAAGTTTAATGTGTCTGAAAATAAGTTATCAGGCATAATTCCGTATGGTCTAGGTGATTGCTCTGAGCTACAGGCCTTGGATATTCATGCTAATGATTTCCATGGATACATTCCGTCATCATTCAGCTCATTAAGTAGCCTCCAAACTGTTGATTTTTCGCAGAACAATCTTTCTGGCACAATCCCTATTTATTTCTCCAAATTTACCTTGCAAATGCTAAACATATCTTGCAATAGTTTTGAGGGTGAAGTACCAACTAAAGGGATCTTCGCCAACACAAGTGCTATTACACTTAACGGAAATAGCAAGCTCTGTGGGGGTATTCCCAAGTTGCATTTACCAAGATGCATGCAACCCAAGGAAATGAACAAAGGAAGGAGGACCTATACCATCAAACTGATAGTCCCCGTGTTATGCGCATTTGTTGTGGTCCTTGTCATTGTGATATGGTTATATCTCACATATCATAGAAAGATAAGGGTGCCCGATTCTTCGCATTCCTTGGGGGAAGCATTCATGAAAGTGTCTTACGACATACTACTCATAGCAACAAATGGTTTCTCCACAGAAAACCTGATCGGTTCCGGTAGTTTCGGGTCTGTATTTAGAGGTACTATAGATGGAAAGACAATCGCTGTTAAGGTACTCAATCTATACTCTCGAGGTGCATCCAAAAGTTTCATGGCGGAGTGCAACGCCTTGCGGAATGTTCGTCATCGAAATCTCGTAGGCATAATAACTACTTGTTCTAGCATTGATCATAAGAGAAACGATTTCAAAGCTCTAGTCTATGAGTTTATGCCCAATGGAAATCTTGATGATTGGATACATGGAAACGGAGCGAAAAGGCTGACTCTTCATCAGAGAGTGGATATCGCAATTAATGTAGCACAATCACTCAGCTATCTCCATCATGATTGTGAAATTCCTATTGTGCATTGCGACCTAAAACCAAGCAATATTCTGCTAGACAATGACATGGTTGCCCGTGTTGGAGATTTTGGACTGGCAAAATTTCTTGATCAACCTCGACATCCTAATCAAAGTAGTTCTACTGGTATCAGGGGAACGATTGGTTACATTGCTCCAGGTAACATTAAGTCTATATGCATTAAATTCATTAACAGAATAATTTGAGTTACAGTGTACACCTTAATTCCAACCTTACTTTCCAAAAGGACTGATCGTTGATGTTATTTATTTGTTATTTCCTTGAAAAGAGTATGGTTTAGGAAGTGAACCGTCTCCACATAGTGATGTCTACAGCTACGGAATCCTAGTCCTTGAATTGATGACAGGAAAAAGACCAACAGATAACATCTTTCAAGAAGAACTAAACATACAAATATATGCTGAGGGCGCATTACCTGGCCATATCTTGCACATTGTAGACCCGAAGCTTGAAGATAATGAAATGACTGAAGAAGTCGATGACATAAAGGCAATCCAAGCCATTATTCACCGACGAGTAGAATGCATTAAGTCTCTGACTAATGTTGGACTTTCATGCTCCAAACATTTACCACAAGATCGGATGAAGATAAGTGATGTCATAAGCAAGCTTCAAGTAGCTAGAGACGAGCTTTGCGATGCTAGACAGATTGTGCAAGTGACCAAGAGGTAGAATAAGAATTCACCTTGTCCATCAACTTTATAAGTTTTAACCTGCTATGAATGAATCATTGTGAGACCTCAGAAGAACATATATTATATACTGTAAAATGGGCAAAAGCGGAGAATTGAATCTGATTTCCAGTAGTAACAATGGTTTTTCGTACTATGAGATAAATTTGAACATGCTGGTCCTAGCCACTTGCAGGCACATAAGGTTGTGTGGTATGCTGGTAGCTACAATCAGGAAAATAAGAACACAGCATGTCGACTCTTTATGATTAAATTAAGATTGTTAAAACCTATTCATGAGCTTGTTAATGTTTCTCAATAAAATTTTGCAAGTGGATTTTTGGTATATTTATGGCCCTGTGTCGAAAATGAATAAGGGTTTACCCATCAGTGTCGAAAATGACCTTGTGTTATGCTACTGACTACTGACCGTGTCAGACAGTTAGAGAATAGTTCAAGGAATGTTAACCACAGCGCCAATCAGCATATATTTAGGGCTTGACTAGGATGTGGGTGATTGTTATGGAAGAAATAGAGCCCAAACTAAGAATAAAATGGAAGAAAGCAATAGTATTTGGCTCGATTCCCTCCCGGACCATTCTCTTCCATACATCATAGCCTTCATAAAGTCTCCCTTTAGAGAAAAAACCCTTTATCAAACAAGCAAACATCTGAAGGATGGGACAGCATCATCTAAAAACATCATCCCCAAAATGGCCATTGACAACTCAACATTCCCAGAATCACATAGAGAATTGATAACTATAATGTATGTTATCACATTAGGATCAATCTCTCTACCCAACATTTCATCCAACAAAATAAACACCTCGACAAAATCCTGACTTTGACAATACCCGCTTATCAGTTCATTATAAACAGGTAAAAACGGCTCAAAAGAGTCTGCAAGCTCCCTAGCTTCCTTAGCCTTCCCGTCCTTACAAAGACAAGACACAATTGTAGTATAACTACATCATCACCAGGGACACGACGATTCTTACACAAAGATTTCAACAACACATTATATGTAAAAACATTAGGCTCCAACCCATCTTTCCTCATATTACTATAAATCAAATTAACATCTTAAACTTATTAACAATCCAACAAAAAAATTATAAATCTCAACATTAGGCATACAATCAAAATCTTGCAAATGAGGATGAATTAAGTTAACTGAGGAGAAATTGGTAAAGTGCCCAGAATTAAGGGTATACTATTACGAATATTGGGACATGCAGCGGAAATTAGAGACCGTCTCTCACAAGTTTTTGTGAATAACGAATGAAACAAAGTACTACTAATATCTAACATTTTAAAAGAATGTAAATAGAGAGAAAGTGTAAATGTAAGTTACCAGCAGCAATAGCAGGGGATGTTGGTGCATCAGTGTACAGTTTCGCGGGGGAAACACAAGGGAGGAGACTGAGATTGAGATTGAGATTGAGACTGAGACGAGACGAGACGAGACTCGAGAGAGCAAAGTTAATTGGCGGGTTTAACTTAAAAGTCTTAAAACGGTTTTCACTTATTTGAGATGTTTTAAGCTAAGACGATCTTAAATAAGACGAGTAACACATCGATTGGGTATTTTTGGCAACACAAAATCTCATTTGTGTCGGAAGGTATCCGTCACAAGCTTGTGACGGATACCGTTTCCTCTCACAAAATACTCATTTAGGGGTGAGTGGGAAGC
>JAOWBH010174721.1:0-10403 GCA_028566215.1 Silene coronaria
GAATACAAAGTATACCCTGTGAACCTTTAGATTTAAATATGTTATCACACTAACTGTAGAGGACACAATCTCCAACATGCCCAGGTTCAGTAAAACAGAACTTCAGGCGCGAGTTCCTATTTCATTTCAAAACAAAATTTTTGATATTCCTTATCAAAATCCCAAAAATTCGTCCAAATTCACACCCAATCTCGCCATAAATCATGACAAATCAAGGTATGTATTCCGTCTTTGCTTAATTGATATTGTAGCTTGAATTTTGAGGTAGAAAATTAGGGTTTATGCTTCAAATAACTCAAAATTTTGGGCCTTTTGCCTCAAACGAATATGTCTTGTATAATTGACATTAGGAATGTGTAATTGACCATGCTAGGAGCATACCCATGTGTTCACCTCGAATTTTCGTCCATCGTAGACGAAATTAGGTTAGCTTTTAGACAGTTTTATGCAAAACGCTTATAGTGCTCGAAAATGACCCAAAACACCTCGGATTTTGATGAAACTTGTTGTTTTGCAACCCCGAGATTATGGGTACACTTTGTAAGTAATCAAATTTGCAGCTTGTTGTCGCGCCTCCGGGACGCTTTTTTAGGCAAAGGGTCAGCATTTCGAATGAATGAAATGCTGCCAAATTTTCGACTCGCCTACGATACGAGGCTTTTCATAGGTAGGTAGGAATGCGTCATGAACATAAATATCGATTTTGAATGCATTCTCCCGAAAAAAATTGCTTGAAAATCGTTCTTTTGCTCTTTGTTTTCTTGTTGTTTTGCTCACAAGAGACGTAGCCTTGACCTCAGGTTGTGCCATTGTCGTCCATCCGAGCGTTCTAGAAGTTCAGGAGGAATAGGAGGCACCTAGGAGGGTGAATATGAGAAATAAGTGTCGTTAGTTGATTTCGGCCCCAGGTTGGGCCGAGAAATGGGATGGCCGTCGTCCCATTTGGGCGGCGGAGAGCCATCTGTCGTATCATGTTGGATGTTGGCAACTCATCTCTATATGCTTTCTTTTCTTTCTTTGATTATAACAACATGTTTGGTATTCATACTTTTTGAAATGTGTGTTGGATGTTGGCAACATGCGATCTTTCTCTGGCTATACCATGATGATAGAGGCTCGGGGTAAGCTGACCGAGGAGGAGAGAGTGATGATTGATCGAAGTGCCTTCGGACCTTTGGTGAAGGCTTGGGTGGAGATCCAAGGGAAGTATATTCGGGCTAACATGTGCCTAATCCGTGCTTTCTTGGATCGATTCTGGGATACGACCTCAACTTTTCACATGCCATTCAGTGAGATCGGGTTTACTTTGGAGGACTTTAATATGATCTCCGGCTTTCCTTGTGGAGAGAAGAAGATGACGTGGCCTGAGACGACTATACGAGCCGACTAATCCGAGGCTAGGAGGCTGATAGACATGAATCTGCCTAAAGCCGCGGTCTGGCGATGGGTTCAAATGACAACGGGTTGGGCACAGGTGATCCCTCCGGCGTGTACAGTGGATCAGAAAGCTCGGTTGTGGTTGTGGTGGTTCTTGTCATCGATTTACTTCAGTGATAACGGAGAGCGGCTGTCTATGAAGCTGCTTCCGTACCTGGCCGATTTTGATAGCATATGCCACATTGACTGGATTACTCCTAGTTTTGCGATCTTGACGAGGTATATCAGAGCCATGGTCTTCCCTGAGCTGATCGAGAGAGGAATCTCGTTTACTACTGTTGGTCCTGGACTTATCCTGGAGGTACTTAGCATATCTTTGCATTTCTTTTGTCATTCTTACTTTGAAAAACAATGATCATATATATGGATGAAAAATGATTCTCATCTTCTTAAATAACAAAAGATCGAATATATGTTCGTGTTTGGAAACTCGAAACTTGACTTTGAATAGCGAATGATCGCATATAGGTATCAATTTTGCACTTGAATTTAGATTATGGCTAGGACGTATATAACGAAAGATCGTAAATAACACCTCTTGTATTTGTAGGCTTAGATATATTCTAATTTTGCTGATTTCGCCCCGGCGAGGGATGCAGAGGTGGCTCGACAGTATCAAGTGGTGAGAGACTGGATCATTATCGGTGGAAGAGCCAGCAGTCTTCCTACGACACTTGTGGGAGGCAGGGGAATGCCTTGAAGCTGGATAACGTGAGTGAATTCTCTACTTCATCCTTTCTCATTTCATTTCGATGTCGTATATGCATCTGACCTGGAATAGTGGACACCAAGGCCTATTTGGGAGCTCTGGCCTTCGTAGCTGACCGACTTAGGCCTAGGAGTTTGTGTAAGCTTCTTCTGGCGACACCCATGGTGCCTGTCTGGTACTTGGATGAGCGCTTGGCTCGTCAGTGCTCTAGTGACCACTTTGTCGTCCCTGTCGATCCACTACGGACGATGTTCAGAGAGCCATCAGCTGTTGAGAGGACGGTGGACTTGGATGGGGCTAGCGTTAGTGCTCTTCAGCTCCTGAACTTGGAGTATTCCGAGTTTGTTCAGAGACGGCTGGCTCGTATCAACCTCTTTTCGTTTCCATTCAAGTAATTATTCGTTATTTCTGCTTGTATCTGGAATAAGCACATCTTGACATTTTATTAGGAGATTGACGAGGCGGGTGTCAAGCCACCAGCTTATCTGGATATGTTGGAGTATCCTGGATCAGTTCCTGGCACGACAGCGGACCCCTTCATGGCGGAGGTGACGGAGGCTGGGCTTGATGAGTGGCAATACGTCGTTAGGAGTGTAATCCCCCAGTTTAGAGATTGCTTTTCCTCCTTATTATATATATGAACATATTAGACAGAAGCTTTTCATAAATGTAGGTGAGGCCATCGAGTTACGTTGAGTTGTGGCGGATAGCGAACCGTCTTAGGGCGACAGCTGTGGCGGCCCATGCCGGTAGCTCTAGGACACATGTATGAACCTTCCTTTCTATTTTCATTTAATAACAATGCCTGCGTTTGTGTCACGTTGTAATAATTTCTCTTTGTTTATGCAGCATGAGCGTGAGCTGGAGGCGGAGCTAGAGCGAGCTCGAGAGGACTCGGCTCGTTTGGAGCGAGAGCTTGAGGTTCGCGATGCCGATATTGACGACTAACTGGAGCGTTTGGCATTTTACGAGTGCGTAGATAGCCTCTTATTTGATGAGATTTGATTTGATGGACGGACATAAGTCTGAGTATCGATGTCTATAGCTTTTTGTTGTACATAGTCTTGATTTTGATGTGTGTGTATATATATGGCCTGCGTGCCCTTTGGAGATGTTGGGAAATGTGTACCTGCAGGTTAGCTTACATACAGGTTTGGCTAGGCAATATTTCAGCCGTTATGCCGCCGATAAAGATAAAAACGACATATAACAAAACATAAAAGGAAAAAATGAAATAGATAAAAATTTATAATAAAAATAAGAACAAAATAAAAAGGTGTTCGTATGTTATCTAAATGAATTAACTGTCGACAAAGCCACAAAATGCAAATGTTGACCAAGTCGGCAAAAAAGCAAAAAAAAAAAAAAATGGCCGACAAATGGGCGACCTAAAATATATAAAATGCGACACGAGACGGAGAGTGATACCCCCAAAAAGAAAAAAACAAAAAGAAATGGGTAAGTGTGCATCGTAGTTTTGAAATGAAAATCGGAAATGTGTCGTAAAATATCTCGAAATGCGGGGCCCGCCGTTAAAGAATTTGGAATTTAGGAAAATTCCGAAATTGCATATATAAATCCTACGCACTCTTATCCTCTATATTCTTCCCTCTTTCCTAAAACGGATTATTCAGGTTTTCTTCTCTTTTTCCTTATTTGAAAAGTTTTTATTAATATTATACTCTCACCTCTCTCCAATCATCAAACCCCACCCATATCTTTTATTAATATTTAACGTAGTTGCACTTTCATGTACAAAGATTACTCTTTCATGTACTTTTTATCATAATTTTTCCATACCTTACCCTTTCTCTTTAAACTAAATCTCTCTTTTCCTCTCTCTTTCAAAATTAATCAAATCTTCATCAAATCACACGTTTATGGATTGTAATTCTCATATCGATCAACTAATTAGTGTTCTAACTTCATTAAGTACATTATAATTTTCTTATTTTAAGTTAAATAGATGGAACTTAAATTAGGGTTCATAATACTGGGGTAGTAATGGTTTTCGGGGTCATTTCCAGTACGTTGCTCAATAATTCGGATATTCCTCTTATGTTTAGTGGGATCCAGGACTTTTGCGCTATCATGTACCAAAGAGTTGCTTCTTTGTTTGTTAAAGGGGTAATTTGACAGGAATCTACTAAATATTGTGATCAAAGGCATCAACGAGTTGTCAAATGAAATAGTTGACCTCGACATATTACAATTTTTGATTGAAACTTGATCTTGAGAACAAATTTAGCAGCCTAATCTAATGTTTTTTAAACCGCGAAGGAGGCGAGTGAGGTGGTACGGAAGGCATGGGTGGTGGTGGCTGATAGTTGGAAGGAGTAAATTAAAGGGGTTAATTGAGTTGAGATCAAAATTGAAAAGAACAGTGTTGAAATAAGAGCGGTAAAATGGTCATTCATGTCCATGATTAAGTAAATCATGCCCATGAATGAGCATAACCCATATTTAATCCTACTTATTTCTACCTCTCTCCCATCACCAAACCTCATCCATATCTTTTATTATTATTTAATCTTTATTATTTACACCACTCTTCAATCACCAAACTCTACCCACACTCCCACTCTTAATTTTTATGCCCATTAGAAAGGGGAAGAATATAGAGGATGGGAGGGAGTATAAGAACAGGAAAATATGCCGAAAAAACTAAATAAGAAAAGTGCCCGAGACTGACTTCCAGTGAAACTGCCCCAGGAAGGGGAGCAGCAGCTAGCCAGCTGCTGCGACCTTTCTTGAAGGCGTAGTGGTCACTGCGTCCCCTCTCCAGCACGTTTCTTCTTGAGCGAGTTTTGGAAAGTCAAAAACTATATATAGAAGGTGCATACGACCCATATACTCAGAATTAGCACCACATTTCGTAGCTCTTCTCATAAACTCTAAGAAAAATATTTGTCAAAAATAATTATGGATATTTTCGAATCTCGAGTCAAGAATTGGGTGAACCAATTTACCAATGTTGAGAAGCATTTACGAATGTTGAGAAGCATGACATAGAAGCTCATGGCATTGGGATGATCATTAGCTTGAAGCAAGTTGAGGTAATAAAACCCTTCCTTGAATGTTGGAATCCATCTTATCATGTATTTGCCTTTCCGGGAGGCGAAATTTGCCCTTTTTCTGAAGAAATTTCCGCGGCTGGAGGGTGGGATGTAGAAAACGCCCCTGTCGTACCTCCTAGTTCCCAAGGTTATAAGAACAAATTTAGAGATTTTCTAGGTTTGACCCGAGCTGAGGTAGACCATTTCGTGACTTCGAAAGGTGTGAGAATGTATGAATTTTTGGACCGATTCATAGATAGGAATGATCTCACCTTATCATACGCTGTGGGGTGTAGAGCATTCGGGTTTTGTCTTCTCCATTGCTATATTTTCCATGGGCACGTGGATAATTATATGAGAGGTGATCCACGGTTCCTTGCTATCGTCGAACAAATAGAGCTGTATAAGAGCCCAGCAAACTTGATTTTAGGAGAGACACTGCTCGGATTGGACAATAGGAAGGCGAATCGCGATTTGCCATAACTTGGAAATCCTCTTATATTGCATGGCTAATAGATTGTCTCCTTTTTTTAGATTTGGCTCTTGGAGAGGGTAAGGCTAATCGAGCCTCCAGTTGATGTGCTTGGCTATCGTCCCCACTCAATCGGGATGAGAACTAGGCTCTTCATGGTTGACTTCACCCGAATTTGCAATTATTAGGAGAATAAGCTGAAAAGTGAGGGAGGACCCTTAATTAGATGGATTGTCCCTTGGTGGCATTTGAAGGCGTGACTGGAGTATCATCACTCGATCCTACACGATCCATTCGTTTTTTCTGGCTTTGAATTCATGGTACACATATTTCCTGAGAGACTCCTAAGACAGGTGTGTTTGAAATAGATGATACCGAAGCTTGACACCGTGCCCCAGACCGCTCTTGCTCATTCGTCTGAAATGTGCCGCGAATGGGCTTTCTATTGGATGCAGAGGAATATGTGGTATGTGCCTGTTCCCCTTGGTTCATGGCTATCTGAGTCATATTGCCAGTGGGTTACGAGGAGCACTTACGAGAAGCGCGAAAAGCTAAGGAAAAGCGAACCGTTTGACTACAACAAGCGTGCGGTGGCTAGAGATAAACAAAAATACTAGACTGAAACCGAAGAGGAAGCAGGATTCCAAGTCGTCCATCCGAAGAAGAAACAAATAAAGACTCCTCCTATCGAGAAAATGCTGATCACTAAAGATGGGAAATTAAGGCCACAAGAAAGACCATTGGTGATTAGGTCAGAGATAGTGCAAGAGCGACCACCTTGAGGCCGAGACGACAAGAAGAATGGCAAAGGGAAAGGGAAAATGGAAGATTTAGAATAGGCCCTTGTCTTTATTATTTATTATTTAATATTATTTGTAATAAGTTGCGGGATTTTTAGAATCCTAGCCTAGACTCTCATATTTACTTATCAGTTTTTTTTATTATTATGTTGTATTACTATTTATTGAATATAAGAGTTAATTACATAAGAAACTTGAAAAGAAAATGCTTCTTCTATTTATTCTTTCGAATTCCGGTTAGTAAAAACCGTCCTTCTATTTGCACAAAAATAAAGATGTGGTTGTATCCTAATAAAAGGATTGCCTACGTATTCACCATTGAAGATGAAACCAAACCAACAACGTAGTTCAAAATGCACAAAAGGAATAAATGTTCAAAGCAAGATCTTTATAGCGAACTTAGGAACTTTAAGCATGGTGCTTTACTTACTCCAAAAGTATGCAATTAGATTATATTGACAATATAGAGGATAAACGGAAAAGTCCAAATGCAATAGCGAAAATGACACTAAAAGAGTGGCCTAGGGCCATGTTGGTCATGACACAAGAGTGTCACGTGCGATCCCGCAAAGCGCGGTACAAGTCAGAGATAATATTTCTTTAACTGGTGTAGATTAGACGGGTTTGAAAACTCATTTCCATCTAAGTCTATGATTCTAACCACCCCTTTTGATAGGATAGACTTAACAAGATAAGGTCTGGCCCAGTTAGGTTTGAATTTCCCTCTAGGATCGGTTGGTAAGAGAGCGCATACGGATTTGAGTACCAAGTCACATTCCTTTATATTTCGCGGTTTAACACTTTTATTGAAAACTCTTCTGATTCGTGCTTGATATAACTGAACATGGTGCAGAGCCCTTAGTCAGCGTTCATCCAGGAGAATGATTTCTTCATACCTTTGCTTATTCTATTCTACCTCGTGAATCTGACTTTCAAGTAGAATACGTAGAGACGGGATCTCTAGCTCTATCGGTTGTACGACCTCTATTCCATAAGTCAAGTAGAAAAAAAGTGGCCCCAGTGGGCATCCTGACTGAAGTTCGATACCCTCATAATACGAATGGTATCTTACTTGTCCAGTTGTGGTAATTGTCTATTATTTTCTTCAGGATCGTAAGGACGTTTTTATTTGCTGCTTCAACAGCGTCATTGGTCTGAGGCTGGTCTGGAGAGGAATAATGGTGTTGGATTTTATACATGTCTAGCAATTGTTCGATCTCAGCTCGGAAATATGACCCGTTGTCCCTGATGATATCATGTGGACATCCATATCGACATATGAGGTTGACTCGTATGAACTTAGCCACCTGCTTGGATGTTAGGGTATTGTAGAAAGCTGCCTCGACCCACTTAGTAAAGTAATCGATAGTGAGCAGAATGAAACAGTGACCTCTCATTCCCGGTGGGGTGATTCTTCCTATGATGTCTATTCCCCATGTAGAGAATGGTCAAGGAGATGTCCTTGTGTAGAGCAATGACGGCGAAACGTGCTACACATTCTCGAAGATCTGACAGTTGTGACAATGTCGCACATATTTGGCACAATATGCTTCCATGGTGGTTTAGTAATATCCCAGGTACATTATTTTCTTTGACATCATGATCCCACTCATATAGGGACCACATTCTCCATTATGGACCTCCTTCATAACCTTTTTTGCTTTCGAATGATCGAGGCAAAGTAGAATGACACCTTGTGGTATTGTTTTGTGCAATTCCCATTGATTCAAGACGTATTGCACTACTACAAGTCGTATGGCCATATTCCCTCTTTTGTCAATGTCTGGTGGATACTCACCGTTGAGTTTGTAATTTAAGATGGCTTGGTACCATGGTTCTTCTTTACTTTCCTCATCCCGGGTTAGGAAGTGCACATAAGCCGGTTCTGAATGTCTTTTGATACAAATTGGCAATTCGACCATATTGTCAGGCATGTTGATCAAAGATGCGAGTTTCGCAAGAGCGTCCGTAAACTGATTTTCTTCTCTAGGAAGATGTAAATAAGTGACTCGGTCAAAGAATGGAGCAACTTGGTCTATTCTTGCTTGGTAAGGTGCGAAACTTTCGCTCCGGATTTTCCATGAACCGGTGATTTGATTGATTATTAGAGATGAATCACCATGTACTCGTAGCCTCTTTATGCCTAGGTTTACCGCTGCTTATAGACCAATGAGACAAGCTTCGTATTCTGCGGCGTTATTGGTCACCTCGAAGTCGAATTTGACCGAGATTGGTGTACGCTCGCCTACAGGAGAAATGAGCAACACTCCTATTTCGTATCCTTTTAAATTAGAAGCCCCGTCAAAGTAAAGGTTCAGGATTCGGTATTCGTGTGCAGAATGTCTTCGTCCAGAAATGACCAAGTGTCTATTGCCTCTGTATCTTGGATTGGATAATATGCAAAGAATTCAGCTACTGATTGTCCTTTGATGACTTTTAGAGGCACAAACTTAAGATCGAATTCTGAAAGCATCAGCGTCCATCGTGATAATCGTCCATTAAGTACTGGTTTCTCGAATATATACTTGATCGGATCCATTTTTGAGTATACATTGACTGAATAACTGAGCATGTAATGACTTAGCTTCTTGGTTCCCCACACAAGAGCGACGGAAGTCTTCTCGAGAGGTGTATACTTGATCTCATATTCCAAGAACTTCTTACTAAGGTAGTAGATATCGCCTTCTTCTTTTTCAATCATTTTGGCGAGCATGGCTCCCATAGCCGCGTCCGTACATGTAAGGAATACAGACAAAGGTTGGTCTTTTTGTGGCGGCATAAGGACTAGTGGTTTGGCCAAAATCTCCTTTATCCTATCAAATGCTTTTTGGCAATCATCATCCCATATTGTGTTAGTTGCTTTCTTTAACTTTTTGAATAGTGGTTCACAAATTATGGTGAGCTTCAAGATGAAACGACTTATATATTGCACCTTGCCTAAGAAACCCCTTACTTCCCTTTATGTCTGTGGTTGAGGCATTTCGGCTAGAGCCTTGATCTGAATGGATCAGTTTCTATTCCCCGCTCACTGACTATGTAGCCTAGCAGTTTGCCTGACGTGACTCCGAATTTACACTTAGTGGAATTGAGTCTCATGTTGTACTTGCGGAATCTAAGAAAGAATCGTCATAGATTGGTAATATGCCCCTTTTGATCTTTTAACTTTACAATCATGTCATATACGTATACTTTTACCTCCTTGTGCATCATGTCATGCAGTAAAGTTGTAGCAGTTCGTTGGTAGGTAGCTCAATCATTTATCAACCCGAATGGCATAACCGTGTAGTAAAAGGTGTCCCATGCTGTAACGAACGCGGTTTTGTGCATATCTTCTTCAGCCATTTTGATTTGATTATACCCAGCGTATCCATGCATGATAGTAGCGCGTGATCAGCTGTGTTATCCACCAAGATGTCGATGTGAGGGAGTGGAAAATTGTCTTTCGGGCTGGCTTTGTTTATATCCCTGAAATTAACACAAACTCGGATTCGCCCATCCTTTTTTGGTACGAGGACAACATTAGCCACCCAATCAGAATACTCGGAAACTTTGATGAATCCGACTTTGAATGGTATGTCGATTTCTTCCTTGATTTTTAAGGCCCATTCTGTTCTCATCCGTCCGAGCTTCTGCTTCACTGGCTTATAGCCTGGCTTGATTAGAATTCGGTGCTCAGCGATATCTCTGTCAATCCCTGGCATGTCTTTGTAAGACCAGGCGAAAACATCTCTAAACACGTGGTGAAGTTTGGTGAATTGTACTTTTTCCAACGGGTCTAGGGTTGTCCCTATCCTAAGTTCCTTAGGGTCTAGGTCTATACCCACATTAATTGGTGTTGGTTTCTATAAACCTCTAATTAGACTTTCTAATTAGTAAACAAATTAACTCATTAATAATGTTCTAAGTGATCTAGTGCATGCATGACAAAA
>JAOWBH010174732.1:0-19057 GCA_028566215.1 Silene coronaria
GTCCTAAATTACGAGATATTACAGTCTTCCTTCCTTATAAAGAACTTCGTCCCGAAGTTCACCCCAACCTTTAAACTAAGAATACATCTATAAAATTACGTAGTGCTACTATCAAACTACTAACAACCTCTCATCCCATAGTATAATAACACATAAAATGGTAGTATTACAATATATCCCCCTTAAAGAAACTTCATCCTCGATGTTCACTTAGAAATATCTCACAACAAATTCAGAATACAATTACCTAAAACAATACCATACATTTGGCAATGTCACAACAATCCGATAGCATTATCCCAACATTACGAACAAATCAACATCCTCCCAAATTGAAAAACGCCAAAGACCATAAGATCTTACAATCCTCCCCAACAAAGAAGAGGTTACGTCCACGTAACCAACTATTAACTGGCAACAGAAAATAACAAGCATAATGAAGATAACAAACACTGAATGAGACTTTATTGATAACACTTAGAAATTAATAAGGTTCATAACTTAGCAATTAATAAGGTTCATAACAACACCAAGTTCTGTAATAAAACTAGAAATCGCTTATTAACCACGCTTGTCCTAATAACATCGCGCCAAACTCTTATAACGAATAAAAATAAAATTCATTTATTAAGCATAACAGTCTCGAATAACGTTTTATATAATCACTAACTAAACTAAAGATAAGTATAAGCATAACTCAAATTACTCTCTTCAGCCTATCTCCAAAACGAGCCCATCCACAGCTTCTCTTCTGGATACCAGGTACACTCCGTCTCCTATAGTCATCAAGTCGTCGTCTAAGTCTGAATCAACATATAATTGGTCTTTATCATAAGATTCATCGGTTTCCAAAAGCTCTTCCTCAGGTTCTTCATCATCATCACTGATCACTATGGTCTCAACTTCCACATTAGCTTCTTCTAGAGATGGCATGTCAAGATCTATTATATCATTCTCGCCACTACTCTCTTCTACCCCTTCACCATCATTATTATCTTGTACATTCATTTCGACATCACGCATTTCATATTCACGTCTATGCGAACCCAAGCTTTCATAGATGCGTTTATAGGTCATACACAACGGATATCTACTACCACCTTCAAATCATGGGTTGTCTATCAAACTTTGATCATGTGCCGCATACTCTTCCATAAGCTCACCCTTAGCATCACCTAAGTTTCCATCATTAGGAAGGGTACTAATTAAAGAGAAAGCCCTTTGGTAGGTGTCAGTTAAATATCTCTCGTCGACACACTTCCCATAAAAGTCTATATAAGCTCCTAACAAACGGTAGTGCTCACTAAAGTCTAATTGAGGGTCCATAGCAATGTGTTATGGGCGCCTAGTTGGATAAGGAAAATGAGACATCCTAAAAGGAAATTCAAATACATCACAATTAAGACATGTACCAAGTATTACGTATAACAAGTAGTCATAATTAAATAGAAGTCCGCACTTGAATTTAGAGATTTAATAATAATATTACATGATTGAAATCAATCCTTTAAGGTTATAAAATAATGTTTGAACTAGAATGGTTTCAATAGATTAAAAAATTTGAATAAGACACACATTTACAAGTACCACCTAACATGCTACAACTTCCAAGATCACCAGAAAAGAATTATATAACCGACTCTCGTGCTATTCATATTCTTAGAAAATACAGAGAATTATTAAAGCTTGAAAGTTGGAATTAGGCCGAATATTCATATAACAAATTTATAGCGATTTATACAACATTATTGATATAACACATAACAAACAATATTTCGTCATAACTCAACATCAACATGTAAAAATCATAATTAAATAACTACACTTTTAGAAATAGTGAAATTTATCAATTTAAAAACTCTAAAAGGTTAACTAAGCAATGGAGTTGAAATTAACGAAAAATAATAAGTACATAATTAATAGTTGATTTTACAATTTAATGGGTCGAATCTGCCACTGTGCAGTAATAATCCGACTACTGCTCACTAATATATTTATTACTTCTAAACGGTAAATCATTTAATCATGAAACCAACGGCATTGGAAAGATAACACATAATTCTATTACATGTAAAAATTCCGTGCAAATATTAAGTACATCGAAAATGGCAATCAAAACAATCTAGGGTAAAATCTGGAAATTTCAACAAGTAAGCAATTCTCACAACTTTTCTATCGAAAATGGCAATCAAAACAATCTAGGGTAAAATCTGGAAATTTCAACAAGTAAGCAATTCTCACAACTTTTCTCATAATCTTTAACAAAATTCACATGTCGACCTAACTACTCTTTCCTAAAGCATGTCACACATCAAATACAACTAAGATATCAAACTAACACACTTCTTTACATAATCAATTTTTTATTTATTCGTTCAGATTTATGTAGTCATGCGATCAATTGACTCATTAAGCATCATTATTGTACTAACACTAATATTTCCGAATCATGTGAACCCACATTAAGCATTTTGCAGCAATATCTTAAGCAAGCATATAATTCACATCATAATGCAAGGACAAATACTCATGGTTCAACCGAATAACTCCTATTACTTTCAGCTTTGTTATCAACACAATATACATCATACTTCTCAAAATAAGCTTTACAAAGTCTACCATGTCAAAATTATAAATAGAACTCAATTTGACTCACATTTACTGAAATCAAATAGTGGGAATTTAACACGGTTATCAACTTAAAATGTTCGCACATGATGAGGCAAACACTCAACAACAAGATACAAGAGGTGGCAAGAAAATTTTAAATCTCGTACGAATATTATTGACCTCAACATATAGATAGGAAACATCAGTAGTTCATTTACACCCATTCATAAACAACTTACATTCTTAATCAACAACATAACCTTATATTCATTTACTAATAATTAAACTCTAGCATGTAACCTATCTCGATAATTACAACACTTGAAACGCAAATTATTTGATTGGTTACCAATTACACACTATAACAAAAATATAGGTCAAATTTTCTGGTTCTAACACACCATCTATGATAATGCCTTGGCTTCAAATTAATATTATACTTTTCAACTTATCATCTCTCAGATGCGTATAGTTTATGACATATTTACTCGACACATTACAATCCACATGTTACCATTCATATAATGAATTTTCCGGATCCAAACAATTTACATATTATTAGAAACCAAAATATAAACACAATGCACATTGCTTTGCTTTAATCCAATTTACATTAATGCCACATAATTATACACAATGCACATCATTTCGTTTTAATCCAACTATGTACCCATCATGTAATAAACATAATACACGTTACCCTTTCCTTATACCCAAATCACTCATACTACGCACAGGTATGGTTGTACATACATACTTATATCTTACACTAGCTATGCCTACTACAATTGGTATTTCTACTGTTATAACCCAACAACATATAGCGTTAATTATCTGTTTAACGCATCACACATATTCATTCATTGTCTTAACTACCACTTATTACTATCATCCATCATCTTCCTATCCATCCTCTTAGGTAACTCATAAATATATCGCAACTATATCACTTATCAATTATAATCCAAATTAATTAAGAATATAATTAAATCATGAAATCATATATTGTCTTAGGGCAACACGTTCCGCATGTCACTAGACATGAAGTTCTAACTATACCATACTTATTCATACTTTAATATCATACAACACATCATACACTATAATTCAAATTGTGTGGTATTCCGGCATAAATATTTTACTAAACGAAACTTCCGCATAGACATTTGTCATTAGCCATTAACACGGCCTAAAGCCCAATTCTTACTCGGCCCAACACACCTGTTACGGTCCAAGTCCAAGTCACACACACAACAGCCCAAATGGCCGCAATCCACACGGCCCAAGGTCTTATTTCTCCTATCCGTACATCCAACAACTTACGATAATCAACATCACAATGCATATGAAATTCACAAATTAACTTTAAATAAATAACATTCTAATTTTAACTACCCTTTTTCCCTATTAAATTTCTCTCAAGGTGACCAGTTCGAAAACTGAGAGGGCCATGGTACGAATTAAGGCGCGCTTCTTAACCGCACTAAGAGGTGCTCCTAACAGTCTATACCCGGGGTTCATTTTATTCAAACTCATCCTAAATTCATTGTTGTTCATTGGTTAGGCCTGAGGATCATTTTTCTCTGATACCACTTTGTAACACCCCCATTTATGAAGAAGCCTTTAGCAAGACATTCCCGAATGAATAGGACTGTTACCATCTCAGTTTCCCGAGGTAGTGAATAACAAAGTAAAACAAACCAAAGTACTTTAATATAAAACTTTAGTAATGGTTTTATTACAATCTATACAAACTAAATAAAACTAAATTAATAATAAATTACAAACTCACAGCGGAAATAAGAAAACTAAGTCAATCTAATTTCTAAGTCAATCCAGCTCAAGCTCTCATCTCAAGCTCCCGAGACTGATATCTCAAATACCTGTCAGTCAATTTGTTCCCCAATAATTGGTTCATCACAAGTGTTTACAGAATACACGGTCAACCAGACGGTTGAGTAGAATAATAAACAACAACATAACATTAGATGAATGATATGCAAATGCAATGCAATGAGCTCAATGATCCCGAAACTCTCGTTCATCCCGCCAATCCCTGGCCTGGGGTATACAGTGCAATCATCCAATACGAGGCTGAGACAATCTTCCCAGACGAATCTGAGGTATTCACCATCCCAACCGAAGTTGAGGTATACTTCATCCCAGACGAATCTGTGGTATTCATCATCCCAACCGAAGTTGAGGTATACAAAACAATATGCCATGCCACGCAAATTAACAATATGATATGTCAATCTCATAACCAACCAATATATCATCCAATATCAATCCATTATCTCAACCATGTCAAAAGTGCATATCAAGTTCAAATACTCACAATAACAATTCAATAATCAAACATTGCAACTCAATAATCAAATAACACAGTCAGTTGAGTAGATTATCATATCTGTAAGTAATCCAACAAGCTCACAAACAATCCAAGCAAATGACTTCTTCAATAATAATAACCGTCACCTAAACAAATGATAATAATTCACACGATAAATAATCTACCCTCCCATCTTCTTAACTTAACTTTAATTATAATCTTCATATATGTATCCTTATTATTAATCATAATTCAACCTTTATAATTTCTTTTAAATAATTATAACTTCCCTTAATATGTAAATTATAAACTAACGAATTACATAAAATAACTTGGAATTGAATTAATTACAATCCGGCTTATGAGTTAATAATCACCAATTGATAACTATAATAATTAATGATTATTACGATGCGATTCAATTATGAAAATCCGACTCGATAACAAAACCCCGACTCAGAACAACCAAAGCCAACAACCCACACATGCACCCTAACAACCCCCTTGAAAACCACCAGCCACGGCAGCCACACATACCACCGTGACCACCACCATACCAACACCCCACACGCACCTAACGACACTCTACAACACCACCCCCACCACTGTTAGCCCACGACAGGTGCCCAAGGACCGACACCAACTACACCACCAACACCCCTGCACTCTTGCTGAACACGACCCAAAACCAGCTTGCAAACACTCTCATCCAGCCACCACACGACGCCCATGACCACTTATCAACACCTCACCATACCACTCTGACAACCATCCCAAAACCCGTTCAATTGACCCGAGACCAACCCAGAAACGAGCGCCCTAACTCCCCTGACCAGCACGCATCAATTCGACAACCACCCTACAATTACCGTGACAAACACCACCAACAACCACTATAACCACCACCAACCTGGTCGACTCGCCTGACCCAACAACCCTAACCCTTGCTCGAACCAAACCCGACTCATAAGGCGGTCAAAACAGCCGTAAATATAAACTATGTAAAAACGTGTAAAACAACCACCATAGGGCAGTCAACGGTGGTCAACAGAAGGTTTGTGTATACAATTCCCCTAAGCTTTGTGTTTATAGCAGTTCAAAGGACTCAAATAATAATTAGGAAATCGACTTGTATTATTTTAATATATTATTTGTTATTATTATATTATAATATTATTATATCTTACCGAATCTCCCGTTCTTCTCAGTTCACACGCCCCAAATGCACTCCCTACTCAATCCATTATATTATTTACTAGTTTAAAAGCCCGTGCGTTGCAACGAGGTAATTAACTTAGATATATAATTATAATGAAAAAACATTTTATTTTATTATAGTTTATAAATTTTCTATTTTAGTAGAGATTATCATTATTTATGACATATTAATAACCAATTTATGTATATTTAGTTTTATTTTAGTTTAAATTGTGATTTTGTCTTAAATAAAATTATTATATTATCGATTGTTTGGTAAGATCACCAATATCGTTATTTATGACTTATTAATAACTAATATAGTTATATATAACACCTGATTGTTTAGCACCATATAATAATATCGTTTGATAAGATCACTAATATGTAATCGCCTTTATGAATATTTACGTGATTATTATTTGTAGGTTAATTTTGTAACTGGGGCGTGCCGTTATCAACAGTTTATTGATTATGCGAAAAAAAACAAATAAATAAATTTTACCAATTATGGAAATAACAATATGAACTCTTATAAGAGCTCTCTAAGACGATAATTAAGTGACTCAAAAGATTTTAGGTTGATAACAAAATTCTAAGAATGACCTTATTTATACTAATAGGATCACCTCACCTTATGTTAATATTCTGATGTGGGACAATTCTACTATTTATACGTAATATATTCACCACATTTACATTATTTTTCAATGTGGGACAAATAACATATTAAGAAATGCACCATCTTTTTCCTATTTTTTTGTTATAAATAAAAATGTGTAAATGATATGAATTCTATACTTTAATGACGATAGCATTTTTTTTACCACGAATCTAATTATATAATTTTCATAATTTTTTTACGATATTTTTTTGTCAAATGAAATGTAAAAGATTTATTTAGGGATGTTATTGGGGCGGGGCGGTGGCGGTGGCGGTATTGGCTCCCCCGTAGCCGTACCCACCAAGCAATTCTCACACCCGTACCCGCCCCACCATCCATGGCGGGTACAAGTTTTCATACTCGTACCCGCCCCACCGGGTGAAAATCTAGACCCGTACCCGCCCCATTTACCCAACACCTACCTATGTCTCATTTTTTTCTCGTTACCTTTTTAAATATAAAATGTAGTTTAATCATTAGAAATATCTGTAAATTCACATTTTTATATTTCTAATTTAAGATTTCAAATAAAATTAATAAAGAACATTATAGAAAGTCACAACAATATATATAATTATTTTTCATAAATAGTAGGTAGGCGAATATTTGGCGGGTTTGACGTAAAACTCATCCCCGCTCCATCACCCATGACGGGTAGTATTTTTGTACCCGTACCCGCCCCACCACCTGCGAAAACTCTACCCATACCCACCCCAACTGGGGGGTGTGGGGAGGTACCTACTTATACCCGCCCCGTTGACATCCCTAGATTTATTTAAAAATTATAAACATTACTTGAATACGAGTATAATATAAGAAATCAATCTATCTATCTATCTATCTATATTATTAAAGGAACCTTTTTCGAGCGATTATAGAGTTTCCAACATTGACAAAACACTCGATTTAATAAATAATGCTAACAAATCTTCAACGTAATTCTGCCTAACAAGTCTTCTTGGAATTGTAGTATTCCATAGAAACACATATAAAGCAAACATGAGCATGACTATCTGAACATGATTTTATTAAAATATAGTATAATGTGGAGTAAGAGATAATATCTAATCTAATCTAATAAGATCATTAAGTAAAAGTTGATTATATCTTAAACACTTACAAATTCCTATTACACGTTAAATTCTTGCATAATAACCTATTATAAACACTTACAAATTCCTATTAATTAGCTAATAAGAGATCAAAAAGAGCATTGAAAATGAGTAAAAAAAAGTCATTGTGGGTGTATGGGGTATAACACTGAGTTGACCAAAACCACGAAATGATTAATAAAGTAAAGATCAGGGCGAATCAAGACGAGTTGGAGTGATTGAAATTTTGAAACAGTCTAGGCTAGATGTTAAATCTAAAGAGTAGAAAATAGATTCACAAAGAGAGTTCTGCATTATACAAGTGAGTTGCTTATTACTTTTGAACATTGAAGAATGTTTGATTGGAGTAAAGATTCTCTAGGTTCAATAGCTCGCTTATGATCTAGAGTGAGCTTATAATGAAACGACTCACATGATTGTACGAGAAAGAAGGCTAACCAACCTGAATGTCAGGTAATTCACTTCAAAGGGGTAAAAGTGGTACACTTAAAATTCCATCGTTTAACCATTGTCTTAAATGATTACCTCAAACTACTACCCACCAAACGAGAAGTAATGCAAAAGGGAGATGACAACATTGAATCTGTGACAGGGATAATCAAGAAGGTCCAATAGAGTGTGTTGACACAAGTGTTTTGAGGATGAGTTTCAAGAGTGTTGGTAAGAGACGAAAAACTGCATTAAAATTGAGTAGAAGAAAGTCATTGCACATTCAAGACAATGAGCTGACCAAAGCCACCAAATAATTAAAGTAGAAAAAATCATATATAGTAAATCAAGACGAGTTGGGTAAATCAAGACGAGTTGGGGTGATTGAGGTTCTGAAAGAATTAAGATTAAAGGTCAAATTAAAGGAATAGAAGGTGAGTGAAGGTGACAAGAAGCCTACACATTGTGAAGTAAGGGACAGTTCACAAAATATGGATGGTGTTGATCTTAGAATGATTGTGACATATGCCATAAGCGAAATAGGCAAACCCACAGGGGAGAAGATTACACTATGTGGAGGATTATATTACGTGAGATTATATCCTCACCAAACAAGCCGCAAGAAAAGAGAAATATAGTGCTTGCTACGAGTAGACTATAACTATTTAAGGTTAGACCGAGAAAAGAATGGTAAAGTTAGGATAATAAAACATTTTAGAATAAGAATGTTCTATGTAGAAACTTTTAAAGGAGCTAGCCCTAGAGGTGATATAACAGTTAAGGTTAAAAGAAAAATGAGTTACAAGAATATTTTGATGATGGGAAAAAAAATATATTATACTCATTGTTAGAAATGTTCCCAAGTTACTGACAATAACAAAGAACACCAAACGCATGGTTGAGATAGGGAAGAGATGTCCAAAAGAAGGAATCTAAGAAGCGTAAAAGTGTATCACATTTGTATTTCATTTATCACACTTTAGATACAAATATCAAAAGAAAGAAGACATGTACATATTATATATAATACAATGATAAGTGATTTAAAATATAATAAAGTTTTATTTTTGTTTTATTTTATCAACTAAACCCTTCAAAAATCAAAACTACTATCTAAAAAAAAAAATTTGTCATACAAATGTCAATTAATTTTAGCATTAAAATTGTCCAATAATTTTCTTTAGACAATAAAGGTTAAAACATACTTACACATTATACATTTAGCCAATTATTTTAGAATCCGTGCAATGCACGGGCAAAAAATTAGTATCATAATATAAGTGTGTAGAGAAATTAGAGAAGCCGCAACGAGTACTAGTATATTTTAACAATTTTATAATTTGTCATAAGAATTAAAGTTGGCTGGTGTGAGTGTTAAAAGCTCTTATCTTTTAAACAAGTGATTAGGGATTTGATTTCTGATTCTTACGAATGAAAATGTCAAACTTGGGAGGGGTTTAAAAATAATTTGTCATAAGAGACTTTTTCAAGTGAATAATTTTTTAGTTCAATTATATTTGATTCGGAGTATATTTATTAAAATAAGCTTATTGTTTAAGCAGTTGTAGTAAATTTTCATTTCTATGATTAATAGTTTAATATAGAGCTATCTCACAAGAAATTGATGGAGTAATTGTTTTCTTCTCTAAAAGAGAGTAAGGCGGTATCATTATCTCTTATACACATAAAGTCATTCCTTTTTAAATCCAATTTAGATTTACACAAATTCAGTTTAGTAAAATTCAAATAAATCCTATAAGTTGTCAATTTTTATCCATTATTCCATAAATTCAACTCTTATACGTTCAATTTAAATCTTAAATATTCAGTTTATTCATTTAGATCTTGATCTTATAAGCAATTCACACTGTATTTACTCCAATATTAATCGTAGAGTTCATTTTATAATGTAAATTGATAGTAAGAAATAATAACTTGTAAGTCCTATACTCCTATGCCTAATTGCCTACGGAGTATTATACATTCGTAACTTAACTAGAAATAAAATAATAAAATATGGAGTATAAATTTGCATACATCAGTATAATGTCATCTGTACGTCATCCAGTCACTAATTAATCATCGTCGTTACTCGTTAATGTTAACACGTACTGATGTACGTAGTATGAAAATAGGTACGGAATAACTTTATTCAGTGCCACAAATTAATAATAATAATAATAATAATAATTTGATGCATAAGTGCATAATTATGTAAGCACCTTATTTAATTAATGAACGAATGTGTAAAACTAAAAGCTCGAGCTAAAGGTGTTTATCATTAGTGCATAATGTATGCTTTGCCTTTAAAGATGCTCCGAGCTAAGGCGTTTAGATTAAGATAGACTTTCAACAAAAGATTATCAGTAAATGCTGATGGACTGATTCTACAAAAGAGACGGTTTTGTAATGGTTTCGTAATAAGTTTATTGTGAAATTATTTTACAATTTAAAATAAGAGGAATAATAAGTTATAAAATAAAATGAACGCATTTTGTACCAATATGGTTATTACATAAATTGGTGTTTTTATTGTTAAAATATGTATCGAAATAAAGTCAATTTGAGCTACAATCAATTAAAAGAAGTCACTGAAAAATTTACGGGGCATAAATGAAGTGATATTTGAATATCTTATTGAGAGTCAATCAGTCGAACCTCTCACAAGTATTTGTGTATAACTAATTAAAATAATTAACATTATTTAGGGGTGCTGATTTTCACAGTATCTCAATTAAATTCAATTAGTGTGGTTAGATTAAGAAGTCAATTAGTGATGATTTGCATCTGATAGGTTTAATTTGTTCAATGGATTTTACTTATTGAATACGGAGTATATAATGTTCTTTCCTATTGATGCATACACACAAAAATTAGCTCAAGTTTAATGTAGGTCTGATCTTATATTTTAACATGTCCTCTTGTTCGAATGTCAATAGATATGAAGAGTGGATAATGCATAAACCGCCCAATCATACTATATACTCAATTTCACTTGTGAGATTTTTGAAAGCTCCGGAAATTTGAACTCCTGACCTATTGGTCAAGCTGAGTCAATCTAATACCATGTGAGAATACAATCTCAATCAAAACATTAATTTAATTATTAAAACTCAATCAGTGATCTTTTTACCTTTTAACAAATACAACTATATAAATAAAGTTAGTCTTTTTTTTAAAAATAAAGGGTGACATCTTTTGACAATTACAATGACAATTACAAGTGAGTTATACTCTTAAATAATAGGATAAGAGTTAAATATGAAATTTTTATTTGAAAAAAAAAAGAGATTTTAATTTGAAGTAACAAATTTTCTTCTTGCAATTAGATATCTTTGTTAAAGCCTCGTCGTATACAGGGATAGATTCGTTGATATCAGAAATTGATAATTTTATCTATAGATTTTTAAAAATTTGAATAGCGAAATATTACCCCTTGTTACGATGTATCTCTAGACCTGGCAAAACTGACCGACCCAAATGATCCGACCCGAATAACCCAACCCGAACCCGACTCAACACTCGAACTCAAAGTCCGAGCTTGACCCGACCCTACCCAAATAACCCGACCCGAATAACCCGACCTGAACCCATGTATCTCCCTTACTCGTAATGCACGGCAGCACACTACACCCATCATTATCAATTGAATTTTCTAGGAAAACGATCTCATAAAGCTAACAAGTTGGAATAATTATCAGCAAAAACATACACTACTACTAAGCTACGACCTAACGTAGATTTGATAACTGTTATAAGGGTGGATGTCATTTATTACTTCCTAAACTTCCAACCGACAGCAACTTGCAAGAGAACAGTCCCTACTTTGGGCCCGACGTTTGTCCTGGGCTCGTGGCCAACCGGGTCATGCTTCCCATACTTCACCGTCTATTTTAGGGAATAACAAGTCTCCCTTAAGTCACCATTAAGAGTTAAGATAGTTTGAAACTTTGAGACGGGTGGATAGTCACCATTTTACAGTTAAATATGTTCACATTTCCGTATCGGTTTGAAGAATAACAAAATTAGAAATTTTTCGGTCCTATAGTTTTCATAAACACCACTATTTATGCTCTTTTTTTGTTGGAAACTTGAACCCATTTTTGTGTATGTACAAATCTGATTTCTTGTATAAGGAGAACTGATTACTTGCAAAGGAATTTGGGCTTCTTAATGAAGAATTTTCGGATGCATGGCTTGTTGTTCATGTTGCCTAAGCAACATATTACAATATTTTATCACTTTGGACTTAAATTGTAGGAGTTTTTTAATATACTCGTACGAAGTATCTACAGATGATTTCTTACCTGAGGAGAAGCGTTTTTATCATACAAAATGATTTTTAAACTGATTACTAAATGAATGAATACAACTAGTTAACAAATAAAGATCCATCATTAATTAGCTAAACAACTAAGGTTTATAGTTATGCGTTTAATTATCGTCCATGGGAGAACATTGGAGAAATGAGTTAATCACGCATAATATAAGGATCTTGTTACACTTCACTCATTTCTTATATACAACTACGACATTGTCCATACTATTAATTATACCTCGTTGCGGGAAACTAACCCTTTTTACAGTTTTCAGAACCCCTTTTATTGTTCTTCCTAACATTATTTTCAATTCATTTCTGATTTCTTGGTGTCCTTTGCCATGAATATTTTACTAATGCATCAATCAAGTTATTATTAAAAAGTGATTAAATTAAATGTCACCCTTAGCATGCGGCATCGTCATAAAAAAAAATACATGATACTTACTTGGTGCACATATATAAGTGATTATATGTGACGAGTAGTTTAATAAGATGTTGCGTAATTTCAATATTAGTGCTTATATGTTTTTCTTGATGCACATATATTAGTGATTATATGTGATGAGTAGTTTAATAAGATGTTGCAGTTTCATGGAAAAGAATGGAGTATATATATATATATATATAAAATAGTTGGAGTATTGTACATGATAGAGTACAAAGTATAGACAACTCATTTAAATGTTTGAGGAAAGAGTGTAAATGAGTGTCCGTTGGATGATGCCAAACTTTGTAAACGCATGATAAAACATTTAAGTAGTGATTATATATTTTTCTTAGAAGTGTGTCTCGTTTTAAACGTCTGCGGTAACAAAATTATGTCAAAAAGTATATATATAAAAACAGGTTTGGACATTAAAATTCCATGTACGAGAAAAACAATATTTTTCATTCTTTAACTTAGCGAGAGCGAGGTATTATTTTTGGGGGAAAATTCAAAACAATAAAGTATACACTACGAATAAAAGTCAACCTTAAAAACAAAAACAAAATATTACCGAATTCTAAATCATGAGTCCGCCACTAAGTGTACCCGTATCTTTTTTTTTTTTTTTTTAGGTAAAGAAGAGATGGTATTTCTTATTTGAAAAGTTATAGTATTTCTTATTTGAAAAGGTGCAAACAAAGAGATCAAGTAATTGTTATTTTAGTTGATCATCAAGTATCTTTTGTGTACTTATTAGGGTATTATTAGTATATGAATAGGTTGACTCATCCCCTATATATTTTGTATTTACAGTATTAATGGAGCACTACATATATAGGTTGTCGCTTAATGAATTAAATTCAAGTTTTGGATAAACATCCAACATTGCTTCATCACATATAACAAGTGTTGCCGATATATTAACAAACCTAACTTCAACTTTACTCCTTTATTTGGCATCTTCCATTTTCCATACACACTAGACACTACAACAAGCTTTCTTCATTCATTTTCTGATATAACCTAGTCATCTACAATTTTGGGTGGTGGCATATTCAATTACATATTATGATTTAATAGTTCAATTTGTATAGCTTAGAGCATTTAGTTACATTTAATACTAGGTTGTTTACCTTTCTATTTTAGGAATAATGCATTTGATGGTATTTGGTCCACTTCTAATCTAATACTTAATTGGCTCATTCGTATTTCATTGGCCTTTATGTTAAAACCAAAGGTAATAAACAAGAGACCGGAACAAAAGGAATACTCCTACTCAAAAATTTTACATGTGAGAATGATTTTATTTGGTTATGATATTTGAACTTGAAACCTTGAGCCAATGGACATGTAATATATTCTCCCTTTTTCTTTGATTCATATTCAAATAATTACATATCCTATACGACTGAAATTGTATGTTAATTCAAAACAACATAAACAGTAAAGTGATTTGTAAACTTGTAGCAAAAGGAAGACAACAAATACAAATTTTATCCAAGAAAGAAAAAGACAAATCACTTTGGCTCTTCCAAAACATTAAGATACAAACGTTAGATTAAACAAATTGATAATAATGAAAGAAATATAGCCTACCTTGGATGAGTAAGCATGAGTTAGTTGCAAAAATGTTTGACTTGTTGCATCATAATCGTCCAACTTTACATAAAATTAATTAAATAAATGCAACCTTCTCCTTGCTTTATCCTCCACCTTACCGTGCATTAATAACTCTTCCAACCCTCTTTTTCACCATCTACTCTCATCAAACCTTATTGAATTATTTTGCTTATCCATTGGTTAAACTAATCATTTAAATAATCACAATTCCATTTTAATACTAAAAATAATAAACTTTATATTCTGTATTCGTCTTTACAACCAAAATTTAAAACGATAAAAAATAATCATGTTCATGTCATGAGTTCAAATCCTGTCATTAGCAAAATCGTCCTAGAGGGGCCTACACCAAAAAGAAGGAAAAAAATATAGTAATTGCAATTCCATCCCTTCCCTTACGTCGAATTTGTATTCTTTTTATAACCAGGATTCAAAGTCCGTCAGCATTAATACGTCATTCTTTTTATAACCAAGATTTAAAGTCCGTTAGCATTAATACGTCCCTTAAAACTTGAAGCAAACAAAATATACCTCAAATTGAGTGTTAGTAGTATACAACTGCTAATACTATAATCCTCTATACTAGAATGCTAAAGTCTACAAGAAATCCTTATTAAACTACAAAATTATTTTAAAATAACACATCTTAGATCTATCTAGAAACAAAGAAAACAGAGGAATTTCTGTGATAAAATCTGTTTCCTGTTGTGTCTTTTGCATGCTTTATATTACAAAAACAAAGTTGCTCATGTGAGCATATAAAATCCCACTTGTTCCTTATTTTCACTCTTTTTTTGATCACATAAATTCATTATTATTATTATTATTATTATTAATAATATTCATAAATATTTAAGTTAAAGAGTGAAAGCTACTTGTCTGAGGTGTATTTTTAACTCAGCTGTACACTTCTCTTATGCTGCTTGCATTAATTGTAATGGTTGGAGAACTTCTGTCTTTCACTCTTTGACCCTTCTTCAACTTTGTGGGTCTCCTTCATTCTTCTAAATTATCCAAAAAAATAAACTTTGCTTGAATTTTGATATATTTCTTGATCCAAATCATCTTGCCTTCGCGGTAATCTTAACGAGTTAAGTCGTTTTCTTTAATGTCGTATATTAAGTTCTTATATGTCCAGTTCAGTTCAATTCTGTGACGATACAGTAGTGTGCAATTTCAAATCTTGTATGATTAGAAATGGGAAAATGGAGTTTTATGATGTTATTTATGATTTTTTTAGTATCATTATCGAAACCATGTATTGCAAGTATTCAAAAGATTGGTTCCATAACGTCGCCAACTGAAGCATCTCAAATGGGTTATATCGATAACGATGGATTGTTTCTATTATCAAACGATTCGAGTTTCGCATTAGGATTCAATCCTACAAAAGATGTCACTTTATTTTTGTTAGTTATAATTCATCAAGTTACATCAACAGTTGTATGGACAGCAAATAGAGGTTTACCAATACAGAATTCTGATAATTTTGTGTTTGATAGTAATGGTAAGGTAACCCTCCAAACCGGGGAAAAGGCCGTATGGGTACCGGATACTGGTGGAAACACGGTTTCTGCTATTGAATTGTTGGATTCAGGGAATTTGGTTTTCTTAGGGAATGATGGTAACATAGTTTGGCAAAGTTTTAGCCATCCTAGTAATACTCTTCTTTCTAATCAAGTTTTTCAACAAGGGATGAAGCTTGTTAGTGATCCTGACCCGAATAGTAATAACTTGACATACTTTCTTGAGGTGAATTCGGGTGATATGGTTCTTCGTTCCGGGTATAAAACACCTCAGACTTATTGGTCTATGGGAACTGATACCAGGAAAATTATCAATGAGGGTGGTGGAACTATTAGTTCAGCTAAGATTGAGCTGAATTCATGGAAATTTTATGATCAAGATAAGACTTTGTTATGTCAATTTGTGTTTTCGTCTAGCTCGAGTAACATGAATTCCACTTGGGCCGCGATTTTAGGAAATGATGGATTCATTACTTTCTATAATCTTGGGAGTGGAGGAAATAAGGTTGCATCTACCTCGAAAATCCCGAGTGATCAATGTGGAACTCCTGAGCCATGTGATGCTTATGAGGCTTGTTCTAGTAATAAGTGTGAGTGTCCTTCAGGGCTCGATTCTCGGTCCTGCAATCCTGGAATTTCCAATCCATGTGGGGCTGGGAATGATACTCTTCAGCTGGTTTCCGCCGGGGATGAGCTGAGTTACTTTGCTCTTGGGTTTGAGCCTCCTTCTCTACAATCAAGTAATCTAAGTGGATGTCAGGCATCATGTGTCGGGAATTGCTCGTGTATGGGAGTGTTCTTCGATAATAGTTCAGGCAGTTGTTATTTCTTTGACAGGGTTGGAAGCTTTATCTCTGATCCCACATCCAAATTTTCAGTCTATGTGAAGGTTTCCGCGAATGGAAGTGTGGGAGACGGGAATGCTGGGGACAATAGTTCCCATTTGGGAATTATCATAGGCATAGTCATTGGGACTGTAGTCATCGTTGTCGGTATGGTTTATGGAGGCTACAGGTACCACCTTAAAAAGAAGGCAATGCCTCAATCTCCTCAGGAGACCTCTGAGGAGGACAACTTTCTGGAGTCGTTATCAGGTATGCCACGAAAATTTGCACTTCTTATAATATGTCTGTAGTTTACTAGTAGTTGATCAATACAATTTTCGACACAACTTTTATTATGTTCATCTGGAAACAGCCTTGTGTCCTTGTCTCCTTAATACATGGTAAGGTTCACAAGTATTTGGCAAAGTGACCCAACTATACTGTATCTGCATCTTATAAGTATGAGTAGCAGTCACTTGTGCAATGTGATACGATTTTCAGTACGAGTCATCCAAAAACATCCTCTTCGCAGTTTTAATGCAGACGTAAGCGCAACAAGAACCTTTAAGCCACTGAAATAATATTACTGCTGTTGATGATGTATCAGGTATGCCACTCCGGTTTACCTACAAGAGTCTGCAGGATGCAACAAACAATTTCAGTATAAAACTAGGACAAGGAGGATTTGGTTCAGTGTACCAAGGAGCACTGCCTGATGGAACCCGGCTAGCTGTGAAGAAACTAGAAGGGGTCGGGCAGGGGAAGAAGGAGTTCCGAGCTGAAGTCAGCATCATAGGAAGCATTCATCATGTCCATCTGGTGAGACTAAGAGGGTTCTGTGCCGAAGGAAGTCACCGGCTTTTAGCTTATGAGTTTATGCCAAACAACTCCTTAGATAAATGGATTTTCAGGAGGAACAAGGACAATGATTCTATCTTAGACTGGGAAACTAGGTACAACATAGCAATAGGCACTGCCAGGGGGCTTGCTTATCTACATGAAGATTGCGATGTTAAGATCGTCCACTGTGACATTAAACCTGAGAATGTCCTTCTCGATGAGCAATTTGAAGCGAAGGTGTCGGATTTTGGGTTAGCCAAATTGATGAGTAGGGAACAAAGTCATGTTTTCACTACCCTTCGCGGTACTAGAGGATACCTTGCCCCGGAATGGATAACAAACTATGCAATTTCCGAAAAAAGTGATGTTTACAGCTATGGAATGGTTCTACTTGAGATAATTGGAGGGAGGAAAAACTATGATCCCGGGCTGTCCTCTGAAAAGTCCCATTTCCCGGCTTATGCATTTAAAATGATGGAGGTAGGGAAGCTCCGGGAAATCCTCGACTCAGGCCTAAAATACGACCCGAATGATGAGAGTGTGCATATTGCTATTAAGGTTGCACTGTGGTGCATTCAGGAAGATATGGCCATTAGACCATCTATGACTAAAGTTGTGCAAATGCTTGAAGGGGTTAGCCCAGTACCCCTTCCTCCTACTTCTTCCTTGACTGGAGCCCGTCTGTTTTCGAGTTTCTTCCAGACGATGAGCGATGAAGGGACCGGGACTGGCACTTCTTCGGGACCGTCTGACTGTAACAGTGATGCATACCTCTCTGCTGTTAGACTCTCAGGTCCCAGATAACATATGCTACATAGTAAAACTACATTGGTATAGATTACAGTATCTTTTAAGGTTAATTATGTGTCTTATTGTATATAGGATTTCTTAGGGACACTAAAATTTTGTTACATATATTGTAGCTTGTGAGATGTTTACATTCTGTAACACAGATGAGGAATAGTACGTGATTTGTGTAATAAATTGTTCAACATATTCGATGTTATTTTCTACTGGTGTTGGCACACAAATTCTTGGTTTAGACGGACGATTTTCGTCTTTTCAAAAAGAAGGGATTTTGTGATCATTTTATGGTCAGATATAATCACAATGGTTCAGCTAGTTTTACATTTGACTATAAAATGGTCTCAAGAT
>JAOWBH010174733.1:0-10403 GCA_028566215.1 Silene coronaria
TGAGAGGAAATGGGTAGAGAGGACAAAGGAGGGTCCCCCATGTGCTTCCCCACTCAAGGCAAATGAGTTATTTGTGAGGGAATATGGTATCCGTCTTCCGTCACAAATAAGAATTTGTGAATTTTATGTGGTGGTGCCCTGGTGCCGTCATCCGTCCATCCTCAATACCGAATAGTTCCTCCATTCCATTATACCCTTTCTATTGAAGAGGGAAATTCAAAAATTTGGAAATCAATTTGTGTGTTACTGTCAACAAAGAAAGTGTGAGATCTCTCTGAAGTCCTCACTCCTGAGTCCAACCATGGATTCCACCATTTCCATCATTCTGTGTGACCTTGAATCTCACCACAATCTTTCCCCACTTTCCCATTCAACCCTCTCCCACCTTCAATCTCTCTTAACCCATCTTTCTCAATCACTCTCTTCTGAAGATGATAACCCATTTTGGACCGAGTTTTCTTCTCGCGGTCTTTCCATTTCTTCTCTTATTACCCCATTAACGTCTGCCATGGACTCTAGCCCTTCTTCCCTTTCTATTCTTGCTACTAATGTCTACCTTTTGCTTTTTATTTCTTCTAAAGCTCCTGTCTTTTCCCTTTTTACTCCCATGTCTTTTATCTCCTTTTTGCATTGCATTCGCCGTAATCTTAAGAAGAATCACTATCAGGGTTCTTCTCCTAATTCCTCCGGTAATCGTCGAAAAAAAGGTGCTCGTGCTGCTGCTGCTGGTAAGGGTAAGAGGGTTAGGGTTTCGGATTTAGATGACGAGGTTGAGGTTGAGGTTGAAGTTGAGGTTGAATTTGATGTTAGGATGTTGTTTAGTGTGCTTGAAAGGTTAAAACTTGTATTGGGTTTGGTTCATTTAGGGAGGTTTCCTGACAGTTTCAAGTCTTTGGTGCACACTATGGTTGAAATTCTAGTTTTAGGGCTTGATTTTTGTGGGAATAATGTCGGGTTTTGTAAGAAATTGTTTGATATTTGTGGGGGGATTTTAAGTCAGGTTTTGAGTCCTGAGCATGGTGATCAGGAAATGAGTGCTGCCGAGGTGTTGAAGTCGCTTTCGTCTTTAATTTTGTCGACAAAGTCCCAAGCTAGAACCTTTGGACTATTGTTTGTTAAAAATGAGATGATGGCTTTATGTCAGGACTCGGATTTTGTGAAGAAGGCAATGGTGAATTTGCCAAAGTATTTGGTTCAAAAGGCGCCGGATAAGTCTGATAGTAGAGCATTGGCTGTAGAGTCTATAATGGAGATTGTTAAAGTTATGGAATTGGATGATCAACTTGGTTTTGTAAATTATGTTGTTAAAATGGCTCAAGGGAAGTCTCACCTTAGATACTTGGCTGTTGATTTTATTCCCAAGCTTATTACATCATTAGGGGGTGATACCTCAAACTTAGAAATACAAAGCGAGGGAGGAGATTCATGGAAGTCAAGGTGTTTAGAGGCATTGGTTGACCGTTGTTCTGATTCAATTGCTGGAATTCGAGCACGAGCTCTATCAAGTTTGGTACAGCTTGTGGCAAATGTGCCACATGATGGCCAAGATTCTATTGTGTTGAAGAAGGCTTTAGGACTTGAAACGGGGCATGAAGGTAGAGCCAATGAACTTTTAAGGAAGAGGTGCACTGATGAGAAAGCAGCTGTTCGAAAGGCGGCTCTTTTGCTAGCAACCAAATTGATGACTCTTGTTGGGACTTCCTTGGACCCTGCTATTCTTAAGATGATGGGAATGGCTTGTTCTGACCCTCTTCTTAGCATAAGGAAAGCCGCGATTTCAGCCCTTTCTGAGGTTTGAGTTTTAGTTGTTTCTGCTATGAACTTAGGATCTCTATGTTATACTCCCTTCTATTCATTAGAATTGATTCGTTTGTTTTTGGCACAAAATTGTAGGAGAGTAAGTGGGGCAGGTAATTGGTTAAGGATAAAAGATGAATGATGATGGTTAGTTACTTAGTTAGATGAACATATGATATGAGTGTTGCTTCAATTCAAATCTAAGGATAGAAGAGTTCTTTTAGAGTTAAGAATTCGTCTAGAAATGAGACATTTCCGTTGGATTGGTCGCAAAAGAATGAAAATGGGGGCAGTTCCATAGTGGGGATGCTTTCTTGTATTTGTATATCAGTGAATATTCTATTATTGGCAGAATTGAGAGATTAACAGTAATTTGAAGATATTTGATTTTTGGGCTGTTACATTCCTGGACGTTTGATTATCTTGATTCTTGCTAGCAGTGTAAAACTTTTCTAGTTCCATTCAATATGACACACTTATACTGGAAACTGAATTTATGTTACTTCAACTCATCACTTTTGGGGCCATACTTTAAAGGGGTCATACTGATGTTTGAAACGACACTGAAGGATAAGACTATGGAATTCTTCCAATCCAACCCTTCTCTTACAACAGACAATAATGGACACCAGCCCGACAAAAGTAGAGAAAGAGATTAGTGCACAAGGTATTTAGTATGCTTTTGATGATTTAAAGGCTTTTCTCAAATGTATGTTCTATTTCAAAATATCAAAATAACATTAAATATTTCATTTAGAAAAAATAAAAATTCCATACTGAGAGCGTCTTATGTACCCTTTCCCTCATTTTAGGAGTTAGTAACAATGTTCCAAAACTTGAGTTATGAGGTACCCTTGTATAATTGTACTTGCGGTTGTGTGAGGCACCATACCTGAGTTTGACTAACATAGCTGATAATGATGTTAACAAGCCCTGCCTAACTTAATCTCACCATCTTAAGCAATTCAGTACTTGTACTTAATGATCCTTGTCGTACATACCGTAACTCAAGTTACCGCCTGTACCGGTTACTGGAATGTAATTTTGGAGATGTCAATGGCTAGACATTTCAAGATGAATGAACTAGTGTTCCTTTGGCGCGCCCATGCTGTTCTGCTGGAATTTAGTTCTGTTGGTCTCATTATCTTGCACAAAAGACTTTGTTTACACCACTTTTTGACAGCATCATAATGAATTCCATACTTGCTTTCAGGCATTGAGAATATTTGCTGACAAAAGTGTTGTTAAGGAGTGGCTTCATTCTGTTCCACGATTAATAACTGATAGTGAAACTAGCATCCAAGAAGAGTGCGAGAGTTTGTTTATGGAGCTGGTCTTAGAAAGAGTTTCTCGAGTTGGGTGTGACAGTATCAATAATGTGACAGCAAATCAAAAGTCAAAGTCAACTGCTATGAATTTTAAGACCCAGCTTGCAACAATATATGGTGAAGGTGTTCTGGATCTTTTAGGCGAGCTATGTAATGGAGAAGTAGCACCATGGGTTAGAAAGATCTGCACTAGTCTAGGAAAGAAGAAACAATTGAAGCCAAAAATAGCAACTTCCCTTCAAAATATTATAAAGACGTCAGAATCTCTATGGTTATCGCATTCTATGCCAATAGAGAATTGGACTGCCCCAGCCGGTGCTTGGTTGCTTTTATCACTAGTATCATCATTTCTTCCTAAAGCAGTTGATTGGACATTTCTTCATCATCACTGGAAGCTTCTTGACAAGGATGGATCAAACTTGAATGAGTTGAAGTCATCAACTCTGGAGTTTAAGTCATCAACTCTGGATAGCATTATGCGTGTAGCAGTTGAAGGAATGGAATCAAATTCGGTTTCTTGGGCTGGTGATCGTGTTCTTCTATTGGAAACAATATCTAATGTTTCTGTGGAGTTGTCTCCTGAACCAGCTGCAGAATTGGCTCATGATCTGCTAAAACGGGTCGAGGGATTCAACATGCATTCAACTGAGGTAATGTGGCCGTGATGTATACCAGTATACCTTTATTTTCACTGTGGTATTTTTGTCTTGTGCTTCAATAAGCAACCTATACACTGTCTTTCCGGCTAAGTAAAACCACATGGGCGGCATAAGCCGCATAAATCTCCCTCATAAATATTTACACCGTTGGTTTCCTAAAAAAACAATATGATATCCGGTTAAGTTAGATCAATCCCGTACCACTTGGTCTAAGTAATTAGAGGTGCATTATTGTCATTTACTAAGAATGAATGCAGTGCTTCTCTGTGCATCTAAACTTCTCCAATGTGAAAACTTTTGTATAAGTCGTCTGAACAACCAAGATGCGTGAAGGTGTGTGATCCCTGTCACAGAACCTAGATATGAGACATTAGTTATGTGGATGAGGTATAATCAACTGATTTAAGTCATAACTGTGTTTGATGCTAGTTGTGTGTTGCTATTGCAGCCTGATATTATTGTATAGTCTTCTGGTCTGAAAGCATCTGAACTTGGTGCATAATTTTTGTAAAGGACTCCGTTTGTGTGATGTCATGTACTACCACTTGCCATATCAGTCTTTTGGAGTATAGGTTACCTTGAATTTTACTGTTTCACTCATATTAATTGCATTAATCATTTTGCCCTTGTCGTGACTTCTGTCTAAAAAGCTTACTCAAAAAGAGAGGACAAACAATTAGGGAAAAAGAACATACTGTTGTCTGGATCAAGTCTCTTGAGAATAGTTTGATAAGTGTAGGCTTGCAAGGGAAGTTGGTTAATCAATTTAAATAACACTACTTATGCTGGACAGTTTTACATTACATTATTGTATCGAAATACCCCCTGTAAAAGTAGATTCTAAAATTTCGTTACTGTAATTCTTGCGTTTCTGCAATAACTTTAATTAGTGCTAATCCGTTGCATGAAATATTGTCCTTAAAAAAATGCTGCAAATCTATTTTATATGCAATGTGCTATGTAGATACACTTTACACGGAGAAATTCTCTGTGACATCTTGACATGTACATATGTTGGCAGGTTAATGCTCATGTGAAGGCACTAAAAACCTTGTGTAGACGCAAGGCCATGACTCCCCAAGAGGCAGATGCACTTGTTACAACTGTGGCTAATCAACTTTTGCGTAAAGCTTCTCATGTTATAGACAGTTACCTATCAGCAGAACAAGAAGTAAATAAAGAGACCACCTTCTTTACACCACCGAACAACCGTAAAAAGAGCAAGAGTGAGGTTACCTCATCAAGGCTGCTGTGCCAAGCTACCAGCGCAGTTTACACTATTGGCTCCTTGCTCATAGTTTGTCCGTCCATAGAAGTTAAAGGTGTTCTTCCTGTTTTGCATAGTATGATTACCTCAGGAGCTGATGAGCCAAGGTCAAATAAGTTGCCGGGCTCTCATATTTTCTTAAAGCAGAAAGCGCCATCTTTATATATTCAGGCATGGCTTACAATGGGAAAGATCTGCCTCGCAGATGGAAAGCTTGCAAAAAGATACATCCCTTTGTTTGTTCAGGTTTGTTTATTTAGGTTTTATATGGTAAAATATAACAGCCAAGGATTGGTTTGTTATAATAGGCTAAGGGGACGTTTTGTTTGGACTAGGGTAAGAGTAACAATGGGAAAGGAATGAGATACCTTTAATATCATGGGTCGTTTGTTTTACACAGTAAGGGAATCCTGTAACCACCCTCCCAACACCAACAATCACTAACATCTCCCACCAACAAACCACTCACCTCTGGCTACAACGCGCCGCCTACTACCCCATCCCCACCGTTGACACTCACCGGCGAGTCCTACCCCCCTTTGTCATCCTCCCTACGCAGTAGAAACTACCACCAATCCCCGAAATCACCACCCCAACATTTAAAATTACTCCCTCCACCCCCCAAAACACCAAATCTGGTGTGTGCGAGAGTCAAATATGTGTTTTTGGGAATGAGGGAGGGGATTTCAAGGGTGGGGGAGTGACTTCATACGGTTGGGGGTGGTGGTTTTGGGAGTTGGTGGGGATCAACGAGGATGGTGGGATGGGCGGGAGGCAAGTTGCCGGCAGTGGGCGCCTGGGTGGTTGTTGGATGGCCTGGTGGCGCCGGTAAGGATGGTGTTGATGATTGTTGTTTGGTGGTAGATGGTGGTTTAGGGTGGAGGTTGGAGGTGAGTAAAGGTAATCAAGAAAGGGTTTCCCAAACCTTTGGGGGTGGGGGGATGGATTTGGTAAGGCTAATATGAAACTCAAAAGTAAATAAAATCAGAAATTTCTCTCTTTTTTGTCCTTCAATACTTCACAGAATCTCAGTTTGCCTCATTGTCACCTGTTCCGCAGGAACTTGAGAAGAGTGACTGTGCTGCATTACGGAACAATATCATTGTCATGATGGCGGACTTTTGCGTCCGCTACACTGCATTAGTTGACTGGTAAGTCTGTGCATACATTTTACGAAAAATAAATGTTCCTTTTTCAGGGAGCGGAGGGTTATTTACGAGATCTATTACCAGACTGAAAAACATTACAAGAAATCTATGAAATGCTGATATTGAATAAGCAAACCTCATGTGGGAGAAACTGTGACCAAGAATAAGCTAAGCTTGTGTTGCTGAGTTTACCTCTTTTCTTAAACCTAGCTAGCACTGGTTGAAATTGAAGACCTATCTACCTACTAATGTAACTTCAACTCTTCACTTTTGGGGGCATACTCTTGCTTGACAAACGACTCAACAGATTGTGTTCCTGTACCCATAACCTCGCTTCATTTTTAGTCACATGCCTCAAAATCTGAGTCATGACAAGTCCAACACTTGAATATTCAATTATATACCCGTGTCTGACACCCGTACCAAAGTCTGTGCAACATTAACTACAAATCTACAATCAGCATATAGATTGACTGCACTTAACAGAAAACAATGCAAAATCTGGTATTAGTCTTGGCCATCTAAATTCTATACATTGATGGCCTGATTTCAACTAGATGAAGTAGATAACCGCAAAGTGAAGGGCAATTCCTATGTCTGTGGTATCTTTGAAATGCTGATTAGTAATTTTCTTAATTGGGATCTTTTTCCCATGTTCGATTTTTCACCTGTCAAGTTTTGCAACTGACAGCTACATTTCAAAAATCACAATGTGCCTTCGTGACTCATGTGAACTTGTCAGAAGACAAACATTCATACTGCTGTCCAGACTTTTGCAGGTTTGGCTAGCACCTTGACCTTTTCAACTATGTTTCTTGTTTCATTCTTGACACAAACAAATCATGATGCAAGTTTCTCACTCGCTGTTATGCAGACTGACTATGTCAAGTGGAGAGGAGTTCTATTTCTGCGGTTCTTATTTTCTCTGGTTGATGAGTCAGAAAAGATTCGACAGCTTGCTGATTTCTTATTTGGAAACATTCTGAAAGGTGTTTACATTTCATCATTTCGGCACTCCTATGAACCCATCTTATAGTACTCAAACTAACTAAAAGTATCCAAGTTGGGTGTGTCTCCGAGTGGACTCAGCTACTATATAAAATATGAGTACTCATGTTTTTGGCTTAAATGGTAGAACTCTTGCTGAGACTCTCACATGTGAGAGCTATGCAATTACTTATGTCTTTCCTCATCTAATCATAAGGTGGGCCGTCTCATAATTTTTTGTTCTTAAAGTGTCCAAGTGTCATACCCATGTGGCCATGTGCCCATGTCTAAGTGCAATTCTCGGTCTGATTATGCGAGGTAATATGAAGGGTTGGGTTGACATGGTTCCTGTTCCAAAGGATGATTTTGCATTATGTAGGAACACACAACTGAGTGATCTGACCTTCATTCCTGTCATTTCAGCGAAAGCACCCCTTCTGGCTTACAACAGTTTCGTGGAAGCTATATTCGTCCTCAATGATTGCCATGCTCATATGGCAAACAGCAAAACTCAAAGTACAAGAGTTGAGAGTAGACTTTTTTCTATCAGGTAATTAACTTATACTCCATTCAATCCACTTGATTGTTTACATTTTCCTCTTTAGGCTCTTCCACTTGGCAAGTCTTCCCTATATCAAATAGCCTAAATTCATGTACTTGTATAAAAAATTTATTAGTCAACCTACGTACTCAAGATTCCCACAGGAGTTCAAATAATCCATTTGCTCAGTTACCCAACCCCACTTAAACATTTCTCTAAAGAACTCTGTTACAAAGGCAATAGTAAACAATCAAATGAAATTGTAGAAGCATTGTATTACAATTGTTGCTATGCATTAATATATGCAATAAAACTTTACATGTCATCAGAGGAGATGATGAAAAGTCAAGGTCCAGAAGGATGCACATATATGTTTCGTTGCTAAAGCAAATGGCCCCTGAGCACCTTTTGGCCACTTTTGCCAAAATCTGTGCTGAAATCCTTGCTGCTGTATCTGATGGTATCCTTAACATTGATGATTTGTCCGGGAAGTCAGTATTACAGGTACTAACACTCTATTTCTATACCTATCATATACTCTCAGCTACATTTGTTAGATATTTTCATGGAATTGTGCACCAAGACTTGCTAATTTTGGAGATAAGATACATGGAGTTCTGGATGTGTTGGTTCTATTGGAGATGATTGGTGGTTGATAGTGATGCCAAGTTGGTTTCATGTAATATGTTAACGTACTCCTATTTGGGAAAGGAATAGGGCCAGGCATGCATAGGTTTTGGTCCAAGTGGAGTCATAGAAGTGTAGTTTTTGGGTAAAGGGAGTCCACAAGGGCATTTCTAACACTGACGGGATTCAAACCAAGTCATTGTACTTTCCCTCACGACTTATCTGATGACTTTATCGACTAAGCCGACATCTGTAGTGTAAATTTTTTGTGATTTTCAGTGTCTGGTGTGTTCCAGAGGCCAGAGAGTGTAGTCTAACATTGAGGCAACTGAAACTAGACACATCAATTCTTTCTAAAATGAAGCGAAAATCTTGAAGAACCTTCTAAATGATTTTAGTTATTCTGCTCCTTGAAATTACTTCTTAGGATTTTTCTGTAGAAATTATTTTTTAAGAGTGACTGGAAAATTGTTGAACTAAAAATAACTCTTACAACTATTTAGCTATAATAGGGTCTAAAGATCCATTTGTTTAAATTGGTGAGCATAATTTTTGAGGCTTCTCATGCAAGAATCACGGTTTCAGTGATAGTGTGTAGAACACATTTAGTTATCATTCACTACACAGCAAGTTATGTTCTATGATGCATAAAAATTTAGTGTGCTGTTCAAACACATCTGCCATGGTACATTCTGCATATTATAACTAATGAGTATTGTACGAGACGGTCTTACATGTGAAACCAACCCAGATTCTAGTTAAATTATCTCATAAAAGTCGGTGAGTCTTGTATTAGACGGTCTCGGATCTTAATTTAGACAGCAATCCTTTCTAAAACCTACATACATGTGTAAACCAGGACGCCTTTCAGATACTCACTTGCAAAGAGATACGACTCCCTTCAAACCGTGCATCAACCTCGGATTCATCTGTTGTAGACGAAGAAGGCGGAGATAGCACTACTGCCATAGCCAGAGGAAGAGCAATAACTCAAGCAGTGAAAAAAGGTCTCATCCAAAACACTATCCCTATTTTCATAGAGTTAAAGCGGCTTCTAGAGAACAAAAACAGTCCTCTCATTGGCTCCCTCATGGACTGCCTTCGCGTCCTTCTAAAGGACTACAAGAACGAGATCGATGACATTTTGGTTGCTGATAAGCAGCTTCAAAAGGAGATCATCTATGACATTAAAAAATACGAGACAAACAAAGCCAAGTCAACTGCTGTGGAGGCCATGGCAAATTTGAAAAAAACCGAGAATTACTCTACACCCGGTGGGCCGAAGAGGGTTCATAATGATTCAAAGGTGGCTTCGGCTATGGGTGATGTGGCGGCTAAGTCCGTTGCTAGATCTGTGCTTAAGGAAGTTAATAAAGGAGTAATGACGCCCCCGTTAAGTGCACTTAATATGCCTAAACTGAGAGCTTCTGAGAGGAGTGGTCCTAGTAAAGGGCATAAATCTGCACATGTTATAGAATCTCTTAGGAAACGGCAGACTTTTGATTTTGATGAAGAAGTTTGAGGCTTTGTATTATTGACTGAGTCGTACATTTTGAAAATGCATGATTGTATATTTGTATACCAGGTATGAAGTAAATTCAAATGATATCTGGCGGGCTGTTAAATGTTTCGAATTTAGTTGTGCAGGTATACTGTCTCGGGAAAAAAGATGCTCTTCGTTTAAATGAATTTCTTACATTTGATTAAAATTTATCTCATATATTAAACATTAAGCTCATAAATTATCAATATATAATTTAAAAACATTACATGTAAACTCATTTAAATTTGAGGTTTGATGGCAAAAAATTAAAATGGAACTTATACACTTTAAAAAGCTCGGAAAAAATACACATAAGCTCGATGTATGCTCCTATTTCTCCGCATTTACATACTTTAATGAAATGGGATAATCACGTGTTTGCCGTGTAACTGTCCAAACAATTGTTACATTTGTATACTCCTTTTTATTGATTTCTTTCACATTTGCTTTGATTTAAATTCCACTTTTTTTTTTTTTTTTTTTTTGTATCACACTTCGCTCATGTA